>OY294021.1:15972200-16161717 GCA_958510785.1 Exephanes ischioxanthus
TTTGAAAATCTCATCTTTCGAGCGGCAGTGACGAATTTTCGTCACCTCCATCGACATGCACGGTCGCGAGAGGGGGAAAGCGGGCCTCCATTTTTTTTCGCGCGATGCTCGAGTCTTGTGTTTTTTTTTTTCCTCTCGTTCGTTAACGGGGTCCCTCGCCTCGTTACGGTAACCTTGCCGCTCGCGTCACACTCTCACACATCTTTGCTTTTATCGTATCCGACATACATATTAACAGTCCGGGGATGCCGGCGACGTCGACGCGACGGAGAAGACGAAGAAAAAAGAGTGAAAGAAAGAACGAGGGGGCCCCCCCACCTCTCGCGTAAGAGAATACGAGCCGGCTTGTCCGTGGTCAGTCACATCTTCGGACGCACGATCAGCCATAAATGCAACGAGCAAATTTTGTCTAAAACATCAAATAACAAAACCTTTTATCTCCTTAATTTTTTTTATTTTTTTATTTTTGTTTACCTACATTTTATCAATTTCCGAATTACTCGAACTCCAGTCGAAACGGCACCAACGATCAATGTACCAAAATCTTTTGCTTATTATCTAAAAAATGTTTAAAAGCGTTTTTCATTTAATATTTGGAGATACTTTGCGCGTAAGGCATTCGAGATTTTTTTCCACGGGAGGAGGGAGGGGGGGGGGGGGGGCGATAAGTTGTTATTAAATCGTGGCGAACGGGGAACGCGGTTGAGTTTATAAAAAGAAATGCCCGCGGGCCTGCGAGAGGAATAAAAAAAAGTGTAAGGCCAAGTGGGTTTCCGATGACGATGGCCAAGAGCGGACCAACCGAGCGGGAGAGAGGGGGGGGGGGGGGGGGGGGGGGTACCTGATAATCTTTAATTTATTTTAATGACGCCGAGGCGTGACTCGTCTCTGTAAGTCGTATCGCAAACTGTGCGAAGTAGCAGACGACGATAGCGGCGGCGCGAGGCGCCGAGGGGGGAAAATGAAAATGTGCTTCGAGGCAGCGGCGAGCAGCGTGGCCGCGCGCGTTGTCGGAGGTCAGGTTCACCAGCCGCGCGCGCGGCGCATTCGCTCCCGTTGCGCTCCATCGGCGAGTGAGAAAGTCTCCGAGGAGCTAGCGATCACCGCCGAGACAAAACAAACAAAAAAAAAAAAGTGATGTGAAAGTCATGAAAAAGATAAACATAAAAATTACAAAGAAAAAAAAAATCTATTTCGGCCGTTAAAGAAAATAATCAAATCAAATCAAATACTTTTTCTAACATTGATAAAAGAAAAAGACTATAAACGTAAACAAAATTAATCTTTATGATAAAATCTCGAACCATTCTCAAGGCCGATCTGCTATCCGCGATCAATATTACCGGCTCAAAGGGGACAAAAAAATAGACTTTCCAATTTTCTTTTTTTTTTTACTTTATTATTATTATTATTTTTATTTTTTTTTTTGCTCCTTTGAAATAACTCGGCGAGGCGCGTATATAGGGTACGAAGAGAGTTAAGAGCGTACGAGGGCGGCGTCATGGTTGCGAGCTTTTGCCTTCTTCTCGTCTTGTGTACGTTCGACTTGGTTTACAAGAGAAGGACGGAGGGAGAGGGGGAGAGAGAGAAGACAGAGAAAGAATGAGTCTACTTGCACTACAAGCCGGCCGGTCCGGTGGCCGCCGACGCCGTTCGCCACCACGAGAAACGAGCGTTGGATGCTGCACTCTGTGCATCTTGCATATATGTATGTTTTATGTCAGAGCGTGCATTCTGCATTTGCGCCGTTGCCACGTCCGTGCCCGAGCACTCTTATCCTCCTCTTTCTTTTCTCATCTTTATATACATATATACATATATATTATATACATATGTATATATATTATCCATATATATATATATAGATATACTATATGAAAACTCTTTTCATTCTTTTACTCTTCTTCTTCCTTTTTTTACTCAATCGCGGCTTCGCATTACTTATTCTCTAACCCCCTCCCCCCCCCCCCCCCCTCCGCCCCCCTCCGTGCACTCCTCTTCTTTCGTATGTTTCTTTCGCTACAACTAACCTACCCACACACAGACACACACACACACTCGTGACATTTCTCAAAGACCCTAGTGCCGGCGCAATGTCATTGAACTCTCTATCTCTCCACCGCGGTAAAAAAAAAGTTACGAAAAAAACCGAAGAAGACGAAGAAGATGGCCGATTAAACGAGAATGAGAGGATGTAAAAATTGATCGGCAATAAAAAAGTTTTTATTGGTTGGATCATTATTCTTTTTTTTTTCTTAATTTATTTATTTTTATTTTTTCAAGGGAATTGAATTCTAGCGCTTATGATGAAGGAACTCAATCGTTTATCTGAAAATTAATCTCGAAAGTGGCTTTCCCATTGAAAACCGTCCACTGTCATTTTTTTTATTTATTTTTTTACAAAAAACGAAAAAATGTAGCTGAACTTAATTTTCACCTCTGGGAAAAAATAATCTGGAACTACTGGTTTTACACATGTGCGAACGGAAGTTCCTTTCTCTAAAAAAAAAGAAAAAAGTTTTCATTGGTTCGATCGAGATTTTTTTTTTTTTTTTCAATGGAATTGCATTATAGACCTTACGAAGCTCGAACTTCACAATCAATCTCTAAAGTGACTTTCCCATTGAAAATCCCTTGACAATGAATATAAAAAAAATGTTCCAAAAAAACTAAAAAAACGAAGCCGAACTTAATTTTCACCTCTGGGAAAAAAATAATCTGGGGCTACTGATTTTACGCGCGTGCGAACACGAGTTCCTTTCTCTCGGGGTCGCAGATACTGACATACACGCTCTGCATCTGCAGCTCCCTCGGTCCAGTGGATTCAGCGCTCGTCCATTATTCTTTGACCTTCCACTGCGCATTCACGTAAAAAAAAAATCTTTATTTTTTCACTTCGTACCTCGATTGATCAAAGAAATGCATTTACGCGAGAATCGTCTCGTCGGATTCGTCGCCCGTCGTCGGTCGGCCGATGCGCGTCGAGCGATATATTTTTATCTTCCCCGAAGCAAAATGGTGGGTTAAGTTTTGGAGGTACGGTTGCGCGCGCGACGCCACGAGGTCGTCGGCGTCGTTGCGCGCGCTAACAGCCGCCGCATGCGATTCGCCGCGCGTTGGCGTAGGTCGCGGACGGCAGAAACGCAGCCGACCTCACCAATCTCTGTACCAGACTTTTGATTCATTCGATGTAATAATAATTTTTTTTTTAAATTTTTTATGTATGTATGTATATTTTTTTTTATAACGTAACCTCTGAATTACGAACGCGAGGTGTCGGCCGGATCGTGAAATTTTATAGTCTAGGACAGTTCTCGATTTCGTTTTGAGCCGTTCATGCTCGAAAGAGCGCGTCGCCCTCGCGCCAGAATTCAATGTCCTATGGGAAGACCTTTTCACCTACCGGATCGACCTCAATAACTCGCGTTCGAACTTTATTTCCTGACTATGAAAAAAAATGTTATAAAAAGTAAACAAAAAATATTACAGCGACCTTGATCCCCTTAAATGTTCGAACTTGATCCGAGATTCTACTTCGCGGGCGAAGGCTTGTCGAGGCCTCGGATAAATATCGAGTTTTATTTTCCGATCTCTCGTCCGATTATAGATTCGACCAAAAAGCCAAAAAAATATCATTGTGCAGTCTTTCATATCTTTTTGTTAAGGTCCACCGGTCAGTCAAAAATAGTCGAAAAAAAATTTCTCTCTAATTTAATTTTTTTTTAATATAATAATATTATATTTATTAATATAATTTCCGGCCTCCAATAAATCTCGAGTTTTATTTTTCGATCCCTTGTCCGGGTACAAATTCGATCCCGTCAACCAAATAAATATCATTATCCCATCTTCCGTAACTTTTTCTTAAGGTCCACCGGTAAGTAAAAAAAGTTGCCAAATAAATATTTTTCAAGTATAACTTGACCTCATTTTCACAAAAAATAAAAATAAAAATTCAATCAGCTATATCGGCGATAAAAAAGAATCGCCGCTAACGCTTAAGGTTCTTACCTCAATGATTGTGCGGTGGGTGGTCTCGCGGTCTCAATAGGATCACAGTAAAGCTCTGATATCAGCGGTCCTCAATAGCAGTGCGTTACAGCGTATTGTTTACACCAATCAGTGGACAGCGTTAGCGGCAATAGTATTTTTCTTTGTACAACGATAAAACGTATAAGAAACGGATAAACTAAAACTGATCACAATATATGGCACACCGTTCCTCGTGTTCATCGTCTTTCGGCACTTGGTCGCAGGGGGAGGGTGGGGGTGGGGGGCGGGCTTGGGCTCAGCGAGATAATCCAAGCAGAACGGAGTTCGGAATTTCTTTTGAAAAAAAATTTCGTCCCCAAAGTTACGGATTCGCGTCCACTTACGAAAATTTTTCGATTCGACGAAACTCGATTAGTTCACCGATAATTTTTTTTCTAATTCTCAATTTGAAAAAAAAATTATAATAATTTTTTTTCGCCACTCGAGTTCACTGTCAGCTGTCAAAACTAACGCGACGCGGGGCCCGGGAGCGCAACGCGGCACCTCCGTCGGCGTGTACAGGAGGACAACTCAGCGTGCCGCCAAGTAACCGAGGAGAGACGGTATCGAGGCAGCGCCGCGGTACTCCCCGACGCCCGTCATCGGCTCGATCGGCAGTCACACGAGAGCCCCCTTTACCAAAAGAATCGCGTTGCTGAACCGTCCGACCAAAGCACTCTTTTCGTCTCCCGAAAGACGCACCGGAAAATCATTAAATTTAAGAAAAAAAAAAAAAAAAACTATAAAAAACTAAAAAATTCAAACGCGAACACTTTTCCCGCCAAATTTCGACCGGAAACTCTAATCCCGCCGGAACCAACGAATTCGATGAAAAAAAATTATTCTACAAACGGCAGAAGAAATATAACAATAATGAGAGTCGATGACAACAAAAGCTTTCACGAAGGATGAAAACGCAAAAAAAAAAGAACGTTAAACGGAAAGATAAAATATCGAAAAGTTTCGGTGATGATGTTGCGTGCGCACCTTACTTCGTTAAAGAGTCTTTTCCGTATAAAATGCTGGGGCGCCGCGGAGAGCCGGGCTCATCGTCACACACACCGAGTACAGAGAAGTATATAGCGTAAAAAGAGTAGTACGAAACAAAAAAGAAAAAAAAAGAGACAAAAAGGAAAGAAAGAAAAAGAAAAAAGTACGCTCGCACAACACAGAGAGCGAGAGAAGAGGAGAATCGGCGTAGCCAGGCTAGTAGCCGTCCTCGGGCGTGATTGGTCGTTGGTCGTGTGGTGGGGGAAGTGGCGCGAAGGTCTGAAGGTGCAGCAGCAGGCCGGAGCTCCGGAGATCCGAAGCCGCCGGAGTCGGCAGTCGCAGCGGCCAGATAGAACAGTACGCTCGATGTAGCAGCAGCGACCGTTGCATCGGGTGTACGTAGGACGAAAAGAACGACGGCGAGAGGTATGCGGAGGGGGAGATCATCGGTAAGAAGTATGAAGAGGGGGGGGGGGGAAGTCGGTTGGGTCTTTTCAGGGACCCCCTCGAACGGCAACCGCGGAGAAAGGTCGAGGACGAAAGAATAAGTCGATAGCGCGCGAAGCGAGATTAACTTTTACGGCTCAATGAGCGAAGCCTTCCGGGCGCGAAATTGTACACCTCGAAACTTGATTCGAAAAGATAAAACAAAAAAAAACCGCCATTTTGAAATATGAAAAAAAGAATCATAAACCATTGAGATAGAAACAACAGAATACACGCCAAGATCAATTATGCTGCGTCTCTGTAGCCTCCTTGCCCGGACGTTATAATCGGGCCGTACATTATAACCTCAATTTACCTTCGGGTGCGGAGAATGCAAAAAAAAAAGCATTTACCGATCGGCCGTCATAGATGAAACGAAGCCGGAGGCCCATTGACGAGGGACGCGTAGGCCACACAATGGAAGTAGGAGTATCTAGCCAATAGGCAGTTAATTCGGGCCAGTTCAGTTGCGAGGGAGGGGCCCGCTGGGCCCACCCGCCACGAGGCCCCGAGAGCACCGCTGGTCTAGGCGGGAGAGGATATGCGGAACGAGTCTGGCTAGAGCGCGATGCCCCCGGTGGCGGTCGTTCAGGAAAAAGATGGAGGATTGTCTATCCAAGCAACTTTCTCTGCATCTCTTTCGCACTCTATGATCCCAACTAGTCATACACACACACATACGTACGTACACATAGCAGACACAAAAGGTATGCGTGGAGAACGAGTGGCGTGTATGCAACAATACGCTCCACGTCCGATACTCTCACCGAGATGTACCGCCAGTGCGTCTGCATCTGTCCTCCCGCGCTCCCCCTCTCCGATGCTCGCGCCGTCTTTCTCGGGCCGGAGTTATACAGGCTATTCACCCACGCATGCCACGAGACGACGATGAATACTCGGCTCACCGCGTATCGCCTGCATGCTGGACACAGACACATACTCTGTCCGTGATCAACTATAGTCCGGTTGCGGTCATGACTAGTGCTAACTGTATTGATGCCTGTAACGGATTTCCTAACCTCCGATATTCCGAATAGCTACGTAAACCAATGAGTACCAATATTGCGACTCGAAGCTCTCCTCCGTTGCCCTTGAGCCGGAAAGGGGGCATCGAGGAAAAAAAAACAAACAAACGAAAAAGAAACTATGTTGCAATGAGAGAACAAAGAAAAAGCTACTCGTGACTTCTCGAGGATGAAAGAATCTCGGCCCTGGTCCGATCGATTTGTTTCTTTTTTTATTTGCCAATCGGTGCGCGCGCTGTACACGACACACGGTGAAATCCGGCGATGTTTTTTTTTTTCTTACGTTCGTTCTTATTCTTCTTCTTCATCCTCTTCCTCTTCGTCCGTGTAGGCGCTCTGCCGTGTGTTTTCGTGCATCTGTGGTCGTGCATCTCCCCTGACCCAGATTCCGAATCGGCGCTATTTTTTTTAGCCACAGCCTTTTTATCTTCTCCGGTTCGTACTCTCACTCCGTCGTCTCCGTTCCCCCTGCCAAGCCCCGCTGGCCGTACGCTCGAGCCGAGGCGACTGCTGCTACTCCTGCACGCGCACACCATACCCCCGACCCCCCTCCCCGCCCGCCGCGTTGCCGCTCTTCCCCACTACGGGACGATAGTGGATGAGTTTTGACCCCCACCTCGCGGCGAATCTCCTACCCGGCGGCGTCCCGCCTGCTCTCTACCCTTCTCGCAACGACTAAACCTCCCCCCTCCTCTCCCTACTCACTCCGCCATGAGCACGCCGTCTGTTTATCATTCTCTCTCTTGCACGCTCTTCCCCAACCGAACCTGACCTACGACTACGTTCAAGCGGGAATCACGCGAATTTCGGATGTTTTCGATGCATAGGCAGCTACGCAATCGCGAGAGATTTTAGGGTTAGAATCGATAGTCAGTCAGAGCGACGGTTCAGTATTGTTAATTTAGATAATTAATAATTTTTTTCGTCAAACTTCGCGAACGTTGCGTTTCGGCTCTGTAGCACGTGACTCTTGTACATCATTCTTATGTCCCGAGAACTAAACGGCTTGGAACTTTGAACATATATTTTTGTCGCAAAGACGGCTCGATGGTATTGAGATCGAACAGATTAGCGGCTCGTCGGGACATCGGACGGAGATTGCTGGAGAAGGTAAGATGGACTCTGACTGTTTTCTTTTTGCTAATCTATAAGTCGCAAGAGTTGAATCTTGAGGTCAAAGAATTCCTTTTTTCGAATATCGTTTGCGAAACTCTCTCGGTGATAAAATTTGTCTGGGTGCGAGAATTCGAATGCCCTTTTTGACGATGCGACAGAAAATTGTAATTTGTAGGTTTAATACCGGTATCGCAGAATTTAACGGTTTTTTTTTGCCTCTTCTCGCCGTGCATAACGAATATAGTATCAGAGGCGGAGGAAGGAGGTGGACGAGGAGAGAATGAGAAAAAGATATGGTGGGGCGGCTCGGGTAAAGAGCGGGAGGTTGGGATGGGGGAGATCCACGGCAATATACACACTCGGGCTCACGCAGTTTTGCTATTCGATTTTGCAAACTTATATTTAGAAGGGCAACGATCTTTTGCCGAGACTACGACGACGCTTGTGCCGCGCTCTTTATCCCGCCGATTCGTCCCGAGAGAGAGAGCCATCCACAGAATTTTCTTGCATCTTTCCAGCGTTCGTTTGTCCAAACTGGAACCAATCGCCGGTACGCTCTTGGGTCGAACGTTTCGCTAGCGAGAAACTGCCGATATAAGTTTCAGCTTGGTTCTAGCCTGGAAGAAAGTAACCGGCGAAGATAACTTCGGCTTTTTTTGTACCTCAGATAACTCAAAGTTTTCGCTTCATAGCATTCGCCTCTCGTCTTGCCATTTTTTTTATCGGTCATCTCTGTTTCTTTCGCTTTCACGTACAGCGTCTCGTTCGCACGCGTTACCGCCCTGACCTACCCCAGGAAGCGGTAGCTCGCCCACACGGTCGCGGTTTCTGCCGATCTCTCTCTCGGGTCGAGTGTTTCGCAATGTTGGCGAAAGACGGACGCGCGCGTACGGCGACGACGTGGATGCCGAGTTTATTCTTTGTGTCCGGAGAGCTCTCCGGGCGCGAGAGACCTCGAGCGTTCCCGCGCGCGCGTTCTGTGTATGCCTTTTTTTTTATCGTTCGTTGACTCCGGGCGCGCGTTCCGTGCGGGGCTCACCGCGCTCGGTCCACATGCGGAGCCTCCCGACGATTCTCTCCGCCGTCCATTTTTCTTTCTCTCTCTCGCGCTCTTTATATTTCAAACGCTCTTTCAATATTCGTTTCGCTCAGCCTCCAGCGGGCAACGCCGAACGACGATAAGATTGCGTCGGAAGGCTTGCGCGAGAAACGAACCGGACCGCACCGCCTCGACAAATGAATTCCACTCTCGAATGTCCAATCGATACCGAGAATTCGTTTCGGACGAGGCTAGCGAGGAAAAATTTGCCACGAAGATTCCAGCCGATCGCTACGCGTTGCTGTAATTGATGTCAATTATTTGAGGCTGCTCGGCGAGCGGGACAGCGAAACAATTATACGATTTAAAAAAATTAAAAAATAAGTTTGGCCAATTTGTAACTGGGAAACGGTTGGTTGTAGAAAGTAAATGTTTCGAGATCTCATAGATACGAAAGTAAAAAAAATGTCATCGTTATGAAGAAATTGTTTAATTACTTTAACGGTAAAAATTCTTATTTTCACGATTAAAAAAAAAAAAATCGTTTCGATAAAATATTGCGACCGTCATTGTTTCGGTGATTATTGAAACAAAGCGGAATGATAAATCAACAGGGTTCCCGAAGGGTTTTTCGTACCGATTAACGATACAACAATATAATATAGCATGCGATCGCGCGACCCTTTCACGAAGATAGGAATATCAAAAGTTTTACGACGAATCCTCGAATATAGGGTGGTTATACATTACTGTTACCGATCATGCGATCTCGAAATCATAGAAAATTACTGAAAACCCGAAGAAACGGGTTGAGCTTCGCGCTCTCTCTGTCTCTCTATCCCTCCCTCGGACAAAGACTCTCTCCCTCGTGGGGTAGGTTTCGAACGGAAGAGCTATCGGTACGTTATAATTTTGTCTCAGTCAGCTAACGGCCCAAAGACACGGAAGCCTGGTTTCTTCGTCTGGAAACGGAAAAGTCCGATTTCAATTGTACAACGTCGTGGAGAATAAAGAAATAAAGAAGTTAAAGAAATTTCAAAACCTCGGATCGCCGTCGCTCTGTAATTCGCGGTGCTTTGCACGAGTAAAATAATAGATATATAAAAGAATGGCAGTTCTTATTATAGTAAAAATATTTAACATATTTAATATATTTGATACATTAAAATAAACGTCCTTTTTTAAACATATTAATATCAATTTCCCGAATTTTTTATGCCGCACATTTTTTTTGTATTGATGTCCAAATTTGTTTTGCAATTTTTTATATTAATTTCTTGTTATAAAAATGTACATTTCGAGGACTATCTAGAATTGCAAAAAAATGGTTTTCCGGTCGATCTCTCTTGCCTTTTAAGTCGCGGCGCTTTGCATAACGTTAAAAAAATATTTACGATATTTACAATATTTACTTGACGAGATAGAAATGGTAAGATCTTAGATTCCAATATTATTTCCCATAATTCGAAATCGAAAAAAGAAATCTCAAATTATCATCTACTTTGTCAAGGCCTGGTTCATTTATTCCGTCCAACGCGCACCGAACAAAGAAGCAAAAAAAAAAACGTCGAGACTGCATCGGGAGTGAAAGACGCGTCTCGGATCTCCATAGCTTTGCGATTTTCGGTTGCCCCGCACGGTTCGAGCGGGGCAAAAAAGGACGCTAATTTAAGGGGTTAGATGGCAAGAGGGTTCGGTGAAACAAAGACAGAGTTCGCAACCGTTATCGTAGAGCAAAAACATTACTAGTTCACAAAGGGCCGCTCGTGTGAGAAAGCGTTGCTGAGGGTCTTCTTTTTCTTAGCTCGGATTCTCAACCCTTCCGCGCTCCCTTTCACAGCGAATACTCCCTGCATGCCCGACTGAGACAATGACCAAACCCACCTATCCAATTTGCATTGTTCTTCGCCTTTCTTTCTAAAGACCGATCCGCACTTTCTTCCGGGCTCAATTTTTTTTTTTCGCCTGCTCGCCTCTCTTTAGTCTCGTAATTTCGTTCCGGTTTTCATTGAGGTAGATTTTTAGATTAGCAGCTGTCACCGATCTATATTTCGAGGACGAAAAAAAAAAAGAAACCGGAATTTCGCGAAGCTCGAACACGATATTGTGTACACAGTCGTTGGAGAGAGCGGATGATGGGATTGTGAAGGAAGATGAAAAAGTGCGGATGTCGGGAGGGAGGGGAAAAAAAATTCATTTGAATCCCATAAAAGCCGCGCGCGAGTGCAAGGGTTGCGAGCGGGTGAGGCGACGAAATAATTGGATTTTAATTTACGCGTACCGTTTTCACGTACCTCACCCCCTCCCCTCGCCGGCCCGCGCACTGTGAGACTGTGCGAAAATTTCCCCCCCTGTTCTGTTCGCAGAAACGGGAGAGAAAAAAAAATCTCAACTTCTCACACCGTCGCGCGGAGAGCTTAACTCGTTCACTGGGCGGTTTGTTTTACGAACGTGACGCGAACAAAGCGAGGCCACTCGTCGGCCAATATTTTCATAGAGCCTTTTTTTTTAACTTTCTCACGAGCTATGAATATTGTTGGATCGAAATTGACTTTTTTTTTTATCGCTCGCGAGTTTCGCTGCTATTATTCAAGGGGGGGATGATTCGCTGAGAGTTATAGTGTTGATTTTCTCGAAATGGAGTGTTTGGAAGAAAAATTAAAAAAATAACGTTGATTTTTGGAATATTAATATTTTTAAAAAATGTGTGACCAGCAATCAATATGTTGGATCAGAATTGGCTTTTTTTTATCGCTCGCGAGTTTCCCGCTAGTCTTCAGGGGGGGGGGGGGGGGGGGGGGGGGAGGGGAAGGCTAGTCAAGAAATATTTTGTAAATTTTCTTGAAATGGCGTGAGTTGGATGAAAAATTTCCAAATTTTTATAATATGAATATATTAATATATTGTTAAAATATTATGTCGTATTAGAATTGATTTTTTAATCGCTTGCAAGTTTTGCCGCTATTCTTTAGGAGGGAGGGGGAGCAAAGATGGCTTGTTGAGAATAATAGTCAATTTCCGTGAGTTTGGAAGAAAAATCGTGAAAAAACTGTTGATTTTTGCACTACCAAAATTTATCGAAAATGTGCAGACATTTTTTTTGCCGTACCTTATACGTCGTTTACCCATGTAAATTGAATTGGCGAGATATTTTTCACCCCCCAAATTTTCGTTCGAGCGACCGTCGCACGGCGTCAACCATTTTGCAATGATTTTGACAGTTTCCGATTGGACGGTCGCAGGCGACTGCTGCAACGATTTCGCACCCTGCGCAAAACGCCCCGTTCGGGACACCCGCTGGGCACCTACCGAGTAAATATCTTGAAAAATTGCTCGATCGGACGGGGAGGGCGAACTATATTGGACCGTCACCCGTCGCCCTAACAGTCCAACAACTATTCTTGACACGGGGGTGTGTCATTCTCACTCTTTTCAATCACGATTCACCCTCCATTCATTCGCCATGTTTAATCACGTCTCGTTTTCTTCAAACATATACATACTCAATCCTCTTTTTCTCACCGACAATTATCGATCGCCTCTATTTTTAATGCAGCAAAAAAAAAAAAAAAAAACGGAACAATTGGAATATTGATATAAATTTTTTAAGTTTTTTGAGTTTTTTTTCTTCATAAAACATGTATATTTCGAGAATTACCAAGGATTTAAAAAAAGTGGTTTTCCATTAATCGGTGAACCAACGATATTTTGTCATTAATTGTTTATATTAAATTTTTAAAATTTTAAATGAAAATTTGTATTTCGCGGGCTATTTTGGATTTAAAAAAAAATAGTTTTCGCCGAAATGCTATGACACAGAGGATCCTCCTCGCCGCGTGTCATAGAATCTCGTATTCTTACGCCCGTCGAGGCGTTTTGCCGCCGTGAAAAGGACGCTAATGTTTTAATTAAATCTCTCGTGAAACACGAAAACTTTGCCATTCGTGGCTTTCGCGGCGTTTTTCCGATTTTCCCCCGAAAGTTTCTTTCACTCTCGGCTCCCGAGTGAAGGAAGGAGGATGGAGGAAAAAAAGCGAGAAAAAAACAACAAAAAAACAGAACGATAGAACGAGGAGCCGGAGAGGAAGAAAAACGAGTCGGTAAAACCAACCCCATCGTTCCGGCCCGCGCAGCTTCTCACCCTCGCCCACCCTCGCATCGCTACAGCGGAAAGCCGCTGAGTTGCCGCTGTACCGGAGAGGCAAAAAAAAAAAAAAAAGAAAAAAAATCCGGAACTTTAAAGAGACCGCAAAAACAAAAGAGCGCCGGCTACTTAACGAAACAAATTGTTGCTTCGTTCTCTCCCGACGAGAATTTAAAAGTTTTTCTCCTCGCGTCGGACGTTTTTCCGTCTCTCCGCGGGTTACCTTCTTTACTTTATCGCGGAGCCGGTGTAGACCGTCTTCAGTTTCCCTCAACGCCGCCCACGACCACTCCAAACTACTCTTCCGAAACCTTCCCTCTCACGCTGTACCCTTCCCACCCTCGCGCCTCCTTCCTTCCGCGCACCTCCTAGCCTAACACAATTCAGCGCTCGTTAGCGACGCTTTCTTTCGAATCCGTTTCCTCATCGTGCCGGGCACTCGAGAGTACTCACGGATAGACGAGCGCTCACTCTCGAGGACCTCGTCATCGGAGGACACTGTCTGGACGAAAAAATGCAGTTTTTTTTCGTGAGAAAAAAATCGGTATTTAAGAAAAAAAATTACTAACAATATTGTTCATAATTATTCATTATCTTTATTCGTCGATAGACAAGAGCTCACTCTCAAGGACTTCGCCATCGGAGGATCCTGTCTGGACGAAAAACTGCAGTTTTCTTTGTGAGAAAAAAATAGTTATTTAGGAAAAAAAATTATTGACAATATTCATAATATTGTTCATAATTATTCATTATTGTTATTCATGGATTGATAAGAACTCACTCTCGAGGACTTCGCCATCGGAGGACACTGTCTGGACGAAAAACTGCAGTTTTTTTTTCGTGAGAAAAAAAATACGTATTTAAGATAAAAAATTATTGACAATATTGTTCATAATTATTCGGTAGTTTTTTTTACCAAGCTAAAAATATATATAAAGAAAAATTACGAACAATTTTGTTAATTATTCACGGATAGACGAGTACTCACTTTCAAGGACCTCGTTATCAGAGGATACTGTCTGGACGAGAAACCGTTGTTTTTAGCGAGTAAAAAAAGATACATTTTTGTTTTAAACCATGAACAATTTTGCTAATTATTCGCGGATAGACTAGCACTCGCTCTCGAGGTCTTCGTCGTCAGAGGTCACGGTCTGGACGGAAAACAGTAGTTGTTTTAGCGAGTAAAAAAAGATATATTTTTGTTTAAAATTATGAATAATTTTGCTAATTATTCGCGGATAGACGAGCACTCATTTTCGAGGCCTTCGTCATCGGAGGTCACGGTCTGAGCGAAAAACAGTAGTTTTTTAGCGAGCAAAAAAAAGATGTATATTTCGTTTTTACCTACGAACAATTTTTGTTCATCATTCGCAGGTAATTAAATTTTTCATGTTAGATCTCAAAGACGATACCTACAATATTTGAAATCGTGAAAACATTTTTCTCAACATCGTGTCCACTTATCTCGTCGCATAGATTAGTATTCGAAAAAAAAAACGCAGAAACATCCATTCGATATCGCCGTCGGCGACACAAAAGTGTGTCTCGTTGAACTATAGTTAATAAACATCAATATTACATCGAGTAAATAACATGACGAGACAACATCAACATGCCAAGATGCGGTGGATGAGGTTTTGCCGATCATCATCTCATCCGTCGTGACTTAAATAAAATAACAAATAAATCTGCGCTAATAATCGGCACGTGCTCGGGGAAACACGGAACTAAGTTCCAAGCGAGGAGACAAGAAAATAAATCAATAACTGCCAAATGTAATGTCTAAACGAGGCTTTAAATTCCAACTCTGCCGGAAGATCGTCTCGTCTTCCGAATCGTGCAAGAACAATAACAACAAAAATTGCCGCGAGCGAAAATTACGGAAACCGAGCGACTGGATTTTGCATCGCAGTGAAGAGAAAGCTCGCGACTGATCGGCCAGGCAGAATAAAAAGGGGAAAAGCTTAATTGACTATATATATATATATTTTTTTTTTCGTTTGTGCAAATATATAAACGAGGAAAAAAGAAAAGTGTTAAGAAAAAGCCCAACAACGACAATGAGGCGCTTTACGAGGTTGCGTGAAAACGGTCTGAGTGTTCAACTCACTCGCTGCAGAGTGGACCAGCATTCCTCGAGGGTGCGCTCGTTGATGTTGCCCATTCCTCCGCCACCACCGCCAAGACCGGCAACCGCCGCAGTGGCACGAGACTATCGGGGCAAGAGTAGGATGCGCTATTAGTTGGGATCTCTTCCAAGGATCCATCTCACCCCCTCTTTACCCCCTAAGCTTCGCGCCCCCCAAACCCTCGTCCAGCTCTATCTTTGATCCGATCGCGGAAACAGCAGCAACAAGCTCGGCTCCAAGTTCCAAAGCTCGGACCTACGGCGATTTGGACTAACTCCGAAGTTTTCGGACCGGATCGCACTTCGGTCAGAAAGTAAATTTCAACTCGAGATATCGGCACCATCGCTTCAGGATCGAATCGAACAGCGATCCAAAGTACTGACCCGAGTTTGAACGATCTATGAACATAGACCTACGCAACGTTAAGAGAGTTCAGTTTTTTTTTTTTTTTTACATTTTATTTTGACATGAAAATCTGATCGTTTAGATCCGGATAAAAGGGAAACGTTTTTGGACAATGAAAAAACGCATTGATGCACTCTACGTTCAAACAAAGTTCAAAGTTGAAACACACGCAAAAGTTCAAGATCGATATTTTTTTGCAAAAATCTGATTGATCGTTTGACTGATAAATTTTGTCGAAAAAGAATTAATCATTTTTGTGAAATCTTAAAAGAACTACAAGTTTCACCGATCGATAAACATTTACACACTCAATGTTAGAAGATAGTTCATTTTATTGCAAAAAATTTGGTATTGTCATGAAAATCTACTCGATTAGATCCAAAAAAAGAAACACTTTTGGCTCAAAAAAACTGGGATTTCTCACGGTGCATATTGCCACTTCCATCCCGCGTTAAAGCAAAGTTGAAGCAAAGTCAAAATCCCAAATTCGATATTTTTCTTACAAAGATCAGATATATCCTCCGCCCGATAAATTGTCTACAAAAAAAAAAAAAAAAAAACCAATAATTTTCGTGAAATCTAAAACGAATAATTTTCTCGAAATCTAAAAAGGGGGATTCCCGTCTCGAGCATTAAACTCGGTAACTCGTCGGTATGGAACTCTTACGATGCTGCGCGAAATTTGCCGCGAGCGTTATATTTTCTCGGTAACATCTTCCCGGGTGCCCCCCCCGATCTTTGCGAGCGTGTGTGTGTCCTTGTGTGTGTGTGTGAGCGCCTCCGCGCGAATAAGTCTCAGAGATCAGTGTGCAAAGTGTGTCTGAGTCCGCTTTCCGATGACGTATATACCGTGTGGAATACGCGTATTGGTATGTTATCTGTGTTGCGCGGGTCAAGAACCCCGCTCGGACGTATCTGCATCTCTCGGATGGCGAGGGCTCGCCCGTGTGTGCGTGCGACTCGTACCTCGGGTACATCAACGATTTACACACACGAATTCCGCCGGCTCTCGCGAAGTTCGCGGGCGGGTGTGCGTGCCCGGCTCGTGGTTCGTGGTCGCCGCGTGCTGCTGCTGCCGCTTCTGCTCCCGGTATCTGTCCCTATTCCCCGTTCATTCTCTAGCGCTAACCGCCTCCCGCACTCCGTACTCTCTCATCGGATGACTCCGATACTTCCCGAGCGTCTCCTCCGCAGCTTCTCGAACACACACAATTAGTTTAAATCCGCGAGAGAGCGGAGACGCTCGCAGCGACATCGTTCGCGAATAGTCGCATGTCGTAACTGATTTGTTTTTTTTTTATTTTTTTTTTTAGGAATTTATGGAATAATTTTCTAGAGATGTTCGGTTGATTGGAATGATCCGTTCATTTTTTTAAAATGTATTTGATGAATGTTTTCACGAAAGATCGAGGAAAATCGATAGGGCTGATCTACAATGAGATATCGATGATGCATGGAAATATCAAATTTTCCGTGCTTTTTCTTTTCTTTCTGCTTTATTGTTATTATTACTAGCCTTCTATGTGCATCTAATTAAATTATTCTGTTCTATTTTGTTCTATGCTTTCTGTACTCAGTTCGCTTTACTTTATGTACCGTTTATCTGTAATGCTTGGTCCTCGGAGGATTTATCCCAGGAGACAATAAACTGATCTGTCTATCTAAATCGTGGATGAATTTTATTGAGGATTTTTTAGATCTTGGTAATCATCAAAAATTCATGAAAGTTGGTTGAACGTTTTTGAGCGCGTGGACCGTGACTTCGGGAAACACGAGAGCCCCATGCAAGATATTTTCTATCGCGGGGATGTGCGATCTATGCACAGTGCAGAAGAGAAACCATTTTTTTTTTTTTTTGTCGTTGATCAAAGTCTCGCCCAAACCGCCATAAGCAGCCACCACTGGGGGGGTCGATTAGCTAAAAGTTTCGTAGTCTACGAATAAGGATTCATTGTGCATCGCTCACCTGCAGCTCGTTGACGAGTTTCTCGGTCAGAGTGGCGTCGTGCGAATCCTGACTTCCAGCGCCAGGGCTAAGCATAGAATTCTGCGAGTTCTGTTGATTGGCACCGCCGACGTCCATTCCCCCGAGTCCACCGTTCTGTCCCATCGTGCCGGCCATGTTGAGGGCCTGCTGTTGCAAATTCTGCGTCAAATTTTGCGCCTGTTGTTGCAAATTTTGACTCAAGTTCTGCGCCTGCTGTTGAAGGCTCTGTTGATTCAAGCTCTGTCCGAGATTTTGACTGAGATTCTGCGCCTGCTGTTGCAACGTTTGCGACAGATTTTGCGCCTGATTCTGTAGGTTCTGTTGTAGCGCGGCGGCCTGGGCGGCGCCCGCTTGACTGAGATTCTGGGGTTGATTGAGCAACTGTTGCTGTTGCTGGGGCGACAAACTTGGCGTCAGGCTCTGGGCAAGATTGTGCTGCAACGTTTGTCCAAGATTCTGCTGCATGTTCTGGGTCAGCGCTTGTGTCAGTGCCTGTCCCAGGTTCTGATTGAGTGCCTGGGCCGCTTGGACCGCTTGGACCGCCAACGAAGGACTGGAAGCCTGGGACATGGACTGTTGCGCCTGGGCAAGACTGTGAAGGCTCTGAGCCATACTCGAACTTATGCTCCCCTGATGATCAGCCTGTTGATGAGGCGACGGTGTGGTCGGTGCAGGGGACGGCTGATGTCCTCCCTGCGAATTCTGCTGGTTCATCGCCATGGCATGCTGCTGCTGTTGTTGCTGCTGCTGCTGATGTTGTTGCATCTGGGAAGCCGCGTTTTGATTGATCGCAGCGTTGGAGTTCTGTTGCTGCTGTTGCGCCGCATTAACCTGCGACTGCTGTTGCCCAAGAGGACTGTGCATGGAAGCCTGCTGATTGTGCTGTTGCGCCTGGGCCTGCTGTTGTTGTTGTTGCTGCTGCACCTGAGCCTGCTGCTGAGCTTGCACCTGGGCCTGCTGCTGAGCAGCCGCCGCGGCATTCGACAGCGGGCTGTTGTGCTGTTGAAGCCCCGGCGACTGTTGAGGCGGCCCGCGTTGCGGTTGTTGCCAATAGTCCGACATCTTGAACACGTGCTGTCGCAGCGCGTGAAGATTGGCCGCAGCCGCCGAAACGGCTGACGCTTGGACCTCCATTGGTTCCGGATCGGGCTCGAGGTCCGGCTCCGGTGAGCTCGGCTCCTCGTCCTCTTCGTCCTCCTCCTCTCTCTCCGTGATGTCTTCCTCGTCCTCGTGTATACGCCCAACCGATCTTCCGACCTCCGTCGTTTCTCCCGGCAACACTCCAGCACCGATGACGCCTCCCTGGAGTTGCGTCTGATGGTGCTGATGCTGCTGCTCGACGGTCGTTGGACTCGCACCGATCGACCCCGGACCTTGGCCACTCGAGGTCGCTGGATTTCCTGTCGCTCCGCTTCCTTCGCCACCACCACCACCTCCACCAGCAGCTATCCCACCCCCCGAATCGCCAGAGTGAATTTGGGGATTGGTAACACCTTGTGATAAGGGCGGATGATGCGGATGATGGTGCAAATGCAGCGGATGCGGACGGGGCTGTTGCTGACCCTCCGGATTTTGGTTCTGGTGATGTTGATGGGACTGCTGTTGCAGCAACTGACTCTGCCCTTGATATTGTTGCTGTTGCTGTTGTTGCTGCTGATGCTGGTGCTGTTGCTGCTGCTGCGGCTGTTGTTGCTGCTGCGGCTGTTGTGGCTGCTGCTGTTGCTGTTGCTGTTGCAGTTGTTGCTGCAGTTGTTGTTGTTGTTGTTGTTGTTGATGCTGCTGGTGGTGATGCTGTTGCTCCACCACCAGGCCACCACCAAAGTCCGGCGGCGGTACTTGTGTCGTCTGGGCGCGCAGGTCCAGGGCCGCCGTCGCGTCCGAAATCTTGAGGCCTTCGCGCGAAGCCCGGGCTACCCCCTTCCGGCGCAGCTTGCCCGCTTTTTCTCACCCCTTTGCACGTTAATTTGCAGCAGCAGCTCGTCGTCGAGGAGCGGCAGCGGCGGCGCGTTACGACACGCGGCCCCGCCGTTACTCAACGATGATCCTACGTTTGTAACAGCAGCCACCCTGGATTCCTCGCTTTTATCGAGGATGTTTCTTCGGGTCTTTTGCGGCTCGCTGCTGTTCCTGCTGTCTCTTCGACCTCTTCTTTCTCCTATTCGCCTATGTCGCTTCACTTTCTCTTTCACTGACTCTCGCTACTTCTCCAACGTAAGCCTCTACGAATCTCTCCTAACTTCCCTCGTCGATGATATTCGATTACTACGCGCCACTTCTTCTTCGTCTTCTTCGCCTCCTCCTTCGTTGCCTCCTCGACTCCTGCGTTTTTGTCGTCGTTGCGCGCGTCTCTCAAGCGCAGGTAAACAATTTATCCCACGTCCCTCACGGCGACACACGCTGAAGTAGTACGTCACTTTGTTGGATAACTTCCCGAGGATGATTGATCTTCAACACTTTGACGACGATATCTTGTCGGGCTGACGTCGACTTCGATCATCAAATCTTCTCCTCGAGGAACGACGAATTTGGTGGCGATCTCTTCTTGGATTTTTTTTCTTCTTTTAGGGGGGGGAGTTGGGAATGACTCTTTTATAATTTGGGATTATGTGTGTGTGTGTGTGTATGTGTAGTGGTTTGTTTTATGCGCGCTAACGGATGTCCTTCGGCGTGAGGACAGCCTATTATCTCTTCTCACCTTCTCTTCTTCCTCCTCCTCCTCTTTCACACTCTTCTAACTACTTAAACGTCTAGCGTTACACTTAAGTTCAGGTTAAAATTGAGGATTGCCCAGCCCGGACGGTGTGAACGAGACGGAGGTCCACGGACACGACTTGTGTGCGCGGAGGTTTTTGTTGTTGTTGTTATTGTTTATTGTTATTATACTACTTCCTCCTCGTCCTCTTCGACTATTCTTCCTCCTCTTCTTCTACGACTCTCTCACAGAGGTTCACACTTTGGGTTTTCTTTTTTTTTTTTTTAACTCGCTTTCAGCTACTCGTCCCGTTTTGCCCTGAGTTAATAAGCCCCGTTTGTTGTCTGCGTTGTTTGTGTTGTTCGCGTGTGTGTGCGAGAGATTTCCTCCTTCCTCGACTCCCTCGAAAAATCTCTCTCGTGTGCGGTGTGTGTATTTTTATGATTATTTCAAAACTTGAATAATCGAGTAGTCATTTAGCGGGACGAGAGTGAATCGATCGATGTGCGTGAATCGGTGTGAATTCAACTGGATTTATTGAAGTTTTTTTTTTTTAAGTCGTAATTTTTCTCTTCTTCTTCTTTTAAAATTTGTTTAAGTTTTAATCGACAGATTTTTTTATTTTATTTTTTAAACCTCGCGCGCAAACAAAGTCGTATGTATCTTTATAAACACTACACAATAAGTCCGTCGACGACTCCTCCTCGAAATGGAAAAAAATGCGACTCTGTCTTAGACTCTTCTTATCAATTATTCTCTTCAAGAAGATCCTCGGTTTCTTCTCTCACTTTCTCGTTATTATCGTCTGTTTTCTTCTTTTTTCTCTTTTAACTTCTATCATCACTTTTTTTTTCTAGACTCGTTTTTTTTGTCTTCTCTTCTCGTTCCTTCTCTATCCACGCCCTTGTTTTTTTTCTTCTTTAAGAGTACGATTTTTTTTTCTTTTTAATTAATATTGCACTTAGGTACACTCGTTTTGTTTCTTTTTTTTTTTTTTTTTTTTTTGAACACACTGAAATATATATGTATGCGGCGCGGGGTCTTCACGATTTTCTTCTTCTTCGCTAACACTCCCTCGATTTCCTCTTGCGATAGTTTTCCCGATTTTTCTCTTCCTTCAGTTCACGACCTCTTCGCTTCCACTCCGCATGCAATTTTTTTTTTTTTCTTTTTTCTCTCGCGTGGCTCTCTCACTCACTCGACTCTCTCTCTGTCTCTCGATTCTCCTCTACTTCTTATTCAATCCGACCTATCTCTTCGTCTTATTCTGCTTCTTCCGCTTTGTCCAGTCTTCCTCTCCTGCGCGGGAATCTCTCGCTGCACTGCGTCTCCCGCTCGAAGCTGCAAAAAAAAGAAGAAACGAATTCGGTTAAATTCATTTAATTTCTTTCCAAACTCATTTTTTTTTTAATTTTTATATTATATCTATTTCATTTTATTTTTCGAATGCGAAACACATTTTTTTTTTGTCGGAGATAAATAATGTTTTATGCGTCGACTAATAACGTTTTATGCGTCGACTCGGTCGACTTCGCTCGGAATGGAATTTAAAAGAATTCTCCGCTCGCGACACTCGATTGCAGCGACGAGTCAGTTTTTGTTCCGCATCGACTTTTCCCCGCAACTTCTCGCCTGTCCGATGACATTTCTCATCGCCGAACCTCCCCCCGGCCCTTCGCGCTTTCTGTCACCTGACGAGGAATACGATATTCCGATCGGCGAAACTATTCGAACGCGGCGAATAGTTCGTCGGGAGCGCAAAAACCGAGATAGGCGAAGGGTGGAAAAGTTACCCCCGTCTCTTCTCGAGTGACACTTCGAGCACGCTGTTCTTTTTTTTATCTCTCGCTCGAGTCGACTTCACCGGCAGGAGACACCGACACGCGCGCACTCCGCCTCGCCGCGCGCCTTTTGTACCCGCGATGGAAAAAAACAAGAGCTCATTTTTAATTAGAATAAACAAATTTAATTAGGAATTGTAAAAGTTTTAAAAATCGGAAAGGAAATTTCGTGAAAATGTTGGTCCAGTGCACCGAGTAATGGAAATTGTTTATTATCGCGAGAACATTTTTCGCGCCCAAGGTCGTCACAGATAACGAGAATTCGCGAAAATACGAAAAGACTTTAAATCACCCTCAAAATTATGATTTTTTTTTTTTATCGCTAGAAAATTTCGTACAAATTGGCAGTGAGTTAAAAAAAACAATCGTTCGAAAACCACAGTGGAATGAAAACGATTTTTAGCCACGAAAATCATTTAACACGAACTCGATCGAGAGAAAATAACAAGCGCCTCGACACTAATTCGTCGGAAGAAACGCGGATAGCCTTTTAATTTATTTATCAATTCTTTGCCGAATTTTTCACTGGTCATGTTCGAAGGGAAAAAAAAAAATCACCCATTTTTGGCACTTTCATGCACAACACTCGAATACATCGCAGTCCGTTAATTTATTTTTCAGAGCACGAAACCGCTCGCATATTTATTTATTTTCACGACACTCGAGATTGCGCTGGAGGGTTGTTTTTTTTTTTTTTTCTTTTCATTCGCGAGATGTATCCGAACGGCTATCGATATTTCGCGGGCAATAATTTCCTGGCACGTGAAACGAGGAGGGTTGTGGGTGTTCGATCGAGAGATGAGAATGGAGAAAGTGGGCCTTTGCCGTCGCGAACTACACTCGACACACTCGAACGCTCCCTCGCTCGTCACACCCGAGGGGGAGCGAAAAGTGTGCGGGACAGAAAGCGAGGAAAAAAAAAACGAGAAGAGGATGCAAAAAATAAAAGGCTCGAGGGCTGCAGCGAAAGGGGGTGGTCGAGAGAACGAGTGGAAAAAGGCGGAAATCACGGAGAGAGCTCCGCGGGAAAGGGCCGATTGGCAGCGGTTCTGCCGTCGCTTGACGAATCAACGTGAATGAGGAATGTAACGGAGAGGATGAAATTGAGCGTACGCGAGGACAGCGGAAATAAAATGAGACTCGAACGGACCGCAGCGGACACCGTGCCGACAGTCAAAACGTTTTCATGTATCGTGGAAAATTGTAAATTAACTTTTTCCAGACAGCGAGCAAAAATAAATAAATAAATTCTGTGTATCGTCTTGACGCTAAGAGACACGTTTTATCAGCCAATGCGAATGCTCGAACCAATTTTCCAGAAAATTACATTTTTTTGAATTTTCGCGAGATTTCCTCGAGATAAGGAAAAATAAAAAAAATATCTAAATTTAGAGAAATAAAAATCTCAAGGAGTTTCACGATTCGATGCGAATTAATCTTCCGGTTGACAAACATTTTCATCGAAATAAAAAATTTTGTGACATAAAAAAAAATTCTCGAACGACTCTGGGAAGAGTCATTGGATCGAAAATTGCACTCTAACGAAGCCCGGCCGAAAGATCCAATCATATAAGGAGCAGATTCATGAGAAAAATCCGGTCTCATCGCGACCACCGATTTTGCCTTCGTCCCGCGATCTTCCGGAAGCGTGGGAACGGAGCTCGCGGCTGGTCCCGCCGAGGACGAAGGAAACAAAAAAGGCCTCGAAGGAGAGCGTCTTGAGCGCGTGAGACACCGGTTCATGTGAGTCCAAACTTAGGTAGTGAGTCGTGTGTTCGTTGGCAAAAGGCGCGAGAGAGTGAGGCAGCGTGTAAGGCGGGATCGCGATGTAGTTGTCTTGGACTACTCGTGAGACGGCAGTTGGTCCTAACCAAGAAACCGCTCAAGACGTTGAAAAAATTGAGGAAAAGAGTCTCCTCAAATCCGCGCCACAGAACCGACGAAGGAACACGCGAAAAAAAAAAACACTTGCTAGGGATGTTCAGGAAGCACATGGAGGAGTTTCACTTATGCCCGAAGATTCCGCGCACGTATACTTTTCCACCCTTCCCGTGTTTCCCAATTATTTAAATTCCCCATTCCCGATGCGACGTCGGGAACCAATCGGGAGTGAAAGATGAGCCGGATAATCTCGACGGTCATCCGAGCCGAATTCCCGATTTTTCACACACGCCGCTTAAGTTCCGACGAGCCGGACCGGATCGTCGGTGATGCTGATCGCGATCAAGTACGATCTTACAGCGATCCGAGTACGAGATCTTCGGCCTGAGGCTCCAAAAAAACTGATCCAGGTCGGATCCAGTCGCGAAGGACCTGGCTCGTCTTCCTCAGGCAACGATCCAGGAATAAACACTTTCCGTCCAGTCGACGGCAACGACGCGGTGTCCCGATCGAGCAGGAGGACGAGTCACGCGTCGCGGTAGTCCCGAAGTAAATCCAAAACAATCGCATGTATAACGCACCGGCACGCAAACGTTCCCGATCGACGAAGATTGACAGAGAGTTCAACAACCGAACTTGATCGGTTCGTTCAGCGATCACTGCAGCATCAACGCGTCCGCGGGAGAACCTCCTGAGGTTTGTCCTGATGGTGCATCGGTCATGAGAGCCTCAACCTTATGCCCGTGCGTTGCCAAACAAGAGTCTTGTATTGGGACGTTTTCTTAATCTCGTGGAAAAAAAAAGGTGTACCGTCGGAGCCGAGGGAGTTCAATGAAGATTTCTCGGTAAGTCCAAGAAGATGCGTATCCTGAGGATTCTTGACGGCCTCCGACCGGGAGGACTTCTTCTCGGTGCACGTGCGCGCGAAGAGAAACGTTCTCTCAAGAACTACACGAGTCAGAGTATTAAGCAGGCGGAGAGCAAGGGGCTCCTTGACGGAGCTCGAGGAACCGAACTGACTGGTGTGTGCTCCGGGTTGGCTCGTCGTCTCCGCTATGATGCCGGGGGTTAGGATTTTGCACCGTCGGCCCGTCGGAGGAAGAGACTCCGAGGGGGTGTCTGCGGGACGGCGGGGGTGTCAGTCCGCGAGGAGGAAATCGCGAGTCGTCGCTCTAAGTCCTTCGCCGTGGGGCCGATGGTGGCGCGGCGGCGTCTCAGAACCACCGCGTGCGTCTGACTAAAAGCCCACCCCGCTGCCCCCCCTGGGCTTTTGCCTTAAAGAAGCGCGCACGGCGACGCCGGAGGAGAGTGAGCGAGCGCGGAGTGCGGCAGGTGGTGGTTTTGTCTCGCTTCCACCCGGCGATCTACCGAACCGGGTGGTTACAGCCTGGCGAGGAACCCCCGCGAGTAACACCGTGGCACGATATGCCGGGGCTGCGGAGGGTGGTAGGGGCGTTGTCTTAGGTGGGTGCGCGGTCGCGAAATTTCTGGCCGGCGCGTCTCTCACTCACACTCCACTGGCTGATTCCTTTCCTCTCTCCTCGGCGGCGCCTTCCCTTTCCTTTCGCCGCGGCGCCCCCGTCTTCCACCCTTTTCCCCACGTATCTCTCTCTCCGCCCGACTCCTTCAGCGCCGCCGTACGAACCCCCCCGAGCCACCCGCGGCATGCGGGGACGAGGCTTCGGTTAAGTTCTCTCCAGGGGATCGCGAGAGGAAGGCAACTTTGGATCACACTCCACTCGGCTTTCTCCAAGGGTGCTCGCGTCCGCGGACCGGGGCGACATCGCTCTGTCCGTGGGTCCTCCGGACGCCTTACCGCGACGGGGAATGGACCCGATGAGAGTGCACGGGGACGTCGCGAGCCGAACCAAAGGAGGACCCTCGTCGGCTTCCGGACCGCGGAGCGGAGAGGTGGATCTCTCCCTCGGTCCGTTCTCGACGGGGTCCTCCTCCGGGCAGACTCGAGTCCTCCGTGCGGATATCAGTTTCGACCGAGCGTCCGGTCCACCTTCGTCACTGAGGAAAGGTAAAAACTGAGGAGCGCGGCCCGAGCGACCGGCTCGGAGGACACCGGGGCTTCAGGCTTTTAAACCCCGAAACCCGCATGCTTGGGTCATCCTCTGCGCAACGTAGACGTACGCGCACCTACACGCCGTCCCTCCGTCGGCGTCTCTCTCGCGCTCCTTCTTTTGACCGTCGCCCGGACGGAAAACGCGGACTCGTGCGGAGAAAGGTTTCTCTCTCGCCCCCCCACCCACGCGCGGGGGAAAAACGGTAAGGGATGCGAGAGCGTCGCCGAAGAGGCAGCGCGTCGTACACCCCGCGGAACGAGTGGGGAGGTCAGCCGACGCCGACGCCGAACGCAGTCGTAGGGGAACGTCTAAGGGGTGCCTTCTCGCTCGGGCGGAAGTGGTGGGGCGGAGGACCAAACTGGGGGGGGGGGGGGGGGGGTTGCTTACGATGTGCCTCGGGGATTCTGTGGCGTGTAAAAGGCGGGTGGGAGTGGGGGATGAAAATGAGAAAGATACATTCGATGGTGGGAAACGAACCCTACTTTTGCCGGCGGTGAGGGAGGAGGGTTGTAAGGAACTTCGCCCCCGCCGTCGGAGGAGGCTTTTCCTTAGTCGGAAATTCGTGGGAGCTCGGGCGGATTTTGACGACAGAACCGAAAAATGGTCCATCGAACGGTGGACCATTCGAACGGCGCGCGGGACGGGCAAGACACTGGACACTCGAAGAAAGATGGCGGCTAATGTAATCCTTACTTCGGCCGAGGTTCGACGATGCAACTTGGTTTATGCGCGACGAGAAAAATCAACGTGTTGGACGGATAAGAAAACGCTGTAGCGTGAATGGCGGGCACGTGCGCTCCTCACCAATGTCAAGTTTCGACTGGAGTGGAAAAAATATATTCGTCGGTGTAAGAGTCGGCGGGTGGAGAGGGGGGCGGGGGGGGGGGGGCCCTTGGATTTTTAGCTGTGCCCAAGGGGGTGTTGCGAGGGGCCACGAACGCGGTAGCTGCGAGTTCGAATAAAAAGAAGTAGGGTGGCGAGAATCGAGGGAGATAAAAAGGGGGGCAGAAAAATGGCCTCGTTTAGCGCGGGGCCCCACGGTCGACACATGCGTGACTAAGCGGCATGTGGGGGAGAAACTGACGAAGGCGGAGTGTTTCGGGGCCCCTCTGCGTAACGCCCGGTGAATTTTTTTTCTCCACCCTCTTCGTCAAGGGCAAAAATCTTTATTTTTTTTTTCCGATAAAATGTCCTGTGTCCCTTATTTCCGGGGATCTTGGGGTCGAAAAATGTCATGAAGGGGATGAAAAAAATTGAGGGTCTGAAGGGTTTCTTTACGCGAGCCCGCCAGTCCGGAATGCCATTATAGGCTGTAAAGATCTTTCTTTTTTTTAGAAAAAAAAAAAAATGTCACGTCCTTTAGTTCCGAAGATCTTGGGGTCGGAAAATTTATCGAATGGGATGTAAAAAAAATTGACGACTTTTGGACCACACTGATCGATGAATTTGTCAATTCCGCCGTCCCGCCGATGATCGCCGGCGAGACCGTGGCGTTCTCCACCGCCGCAAGATGCACAGGGCCGTAGCGGAAGAGCGTGATCGTATTAGTCCTGCCGGCCGGTGGTCAGTGGCCAAGCAAGCGGGAACTCGTCAGTGGTCGAGAATTGTACGTAGAGTATATACGATCCTTGATAACCCCCCTTCTTGACTCCGTCGATCCCCTACCCTGCCGGTTTCGTCTAACGTTGCGCGTCGCCCCCACCACGGAGGGTCCGACTTCGCCGGCGTGCGCCCCACCATCGTCGCTACCCTCCGAAACAACCCCGAATGTCTTTCCCCTCCACTCCCACTCGGGCCTCGAGAATCTATCGCCCTCTCTCTTCGTCCTATTTTGCTTCCCTCTCGAGAGCCCTCGAACGCCTCGACATCCCTACTATTTTTCACCGTCGGCTCTCTCCTTATCCTACCCTTCAAGAATGGAAACCCCACCACACCGCCCGAACACCCTCCGTCGCGCGACATCCGCTTCTTTTTTTAGCCCACTCCTCCGCCGCTTCGTCCTTTTTTCCACGTGGCTGACACGTGTGACCCGACCGAACGGTGGGGATTCTCCGAAGAGTGGGGCGCGACTCCTGTTTCTTCTCTTCACCCCCTTTTTTTCCTCAAGGCCATCGGCACAAAAATTATTGATCCAAAGTTCGAACTTCGATTGCCACACCGGCAAAAATATTTTCTTTCAACCTCAATAAATATATTAATATTATTATTATTATTATATATTTGTTACGATCGTAATAATAATGGAATATATTTATTATTTAAAAAAAATATTTCTCTGGTTCGTCTAATGTCTCACGGTGTCCCGCATGTTAATGTTATTGAAATTTTTTTTTTTTTCAATTTAAATAAATATATTAACACATATTAATATATTTATTAAAATAATGATAATAATGGAATATATATTTTTATCTATGAAGAATTAGTTTGCCAGTGCGATTGCAATCGTGAGTTTTGAGTGAACGCCGAGAAAAAAAATGTTTCTCTGGTCATCTTCGTTCTCGGGTTCGTTCGATGTCTCACGGTGTCCCGCATGTAGGGCAGTTCGATAGATCCAACCCCTGGACGACCCGACCGTTTGTCGTTCCACCCCGTGAATCGAGGGTGGAGCGCCTCGGTGGTGATATAAAAAAAATTGTCCAATGAGCCGTCTGAGAAAAAAAAAGTCGCGGCGCGTGGACATCCAACCCCGTACGGGCGACCTCTCACCGACTCCCCCTCGGCGGACACACGTGTGTGTGTCTCTTCCGCATGCACGTTCGTACGGATACACGTATAGATATGCACGGTAGTCCCGTGTGCGCGCCTCTGTAGCCTCCACGAGGCAAACACCTGCTCTCGGATTTTTCCTCTCCCTTCCGGTTAAACGGGCCGAGGGTATAATCGTGTCGGCAATTAGACGGACGATTAACAGGCAAAAACAACGGTTAATTTTGCGCACGGTGTATAATCCCGCAGCAGGGACACCCCGATTTTTCTGACCGGAGGGAATTAACAAAATAAAAGAGCCGGAGAATCCTCTTTGAGGATCGCTTCTCCGCAAAGACCACGCCGATTTACATCGAAACGTTAATTTCGGCTCTGTAAAGAGGAATTAAGACATTGAAAAAAAAAAAAAAAAAAAAATCGTTTTAGGTGCTTTTTTTAGGTGAATCACCATTGATAGAAGCTGAAGAGATTTTTTTTTTATTACCAAAAAAAGGCTGATGAGTAATCAAAAATTTGTCATTAAAAATGGAAAAAAGTACGCACAACAAAAAACTGTACACACCAAACGATGTTTGCGGTAGGAAAAGTCTTCTCGATTTTGCATGGATTAGATATGGAAAAAAAATATGTCAGGATGCAAATCTCAAATGTATGAAGAGTAATCGAGACTTTACAAAAAAAATCGAAAAGTAAAAATCGTTTCAGGACCTTTTTTCAGATGAATCAACAGATCAACAGAAGAGAATGGTTTAAAAATAGACGCTACAAAAAAAACAAAATCGTCATTAAAAATTCATCGTCGAAAATTGAAGAAAAAAGCTCCAAGCATTCGAAAAAACTGCATCCGAAAAAAATCTCCTCAATCTTGCATACATTGAATACGAAAAAAAAAAATCTCAAATATGCAACAAAAAAATTATCTATCCATAATTTTCACCCCTCTTTAAAAAAAAAAAAAATTAAATAAAACTGTAAATGTTTGCTTCATCTCTCCTCAAAAATCGAAGTCGCAGCCGCTGGACGGAAGCGTCGGTAATTTCTTTTGTCTCATGCCGATCGGAGATCGTCGTCGTTGCGCGTAGACAGTACGGGCCGACTTCCGGCCAGGCTGCCGCGGCCAGCCTCTCGTGGTGTTCGCGCAGTGGGTGGGGTTCGTTCGTAGGGCTTCCCGGGGCCCACTTTAAATTACAAATGATAAAGGTGCGCGCGGGTGTACGCGAGGTCTTACCGGTCGCGGGCGGTATGCCTTCGAAATAAACAGGTGAGAATCGAGCTCGGCCCATTTTGCAAGGTTCGCATACACACGTCGGAGTGGGTGGCACGCACGGTGCTCGTCCGGAGGAACGACGGAGCGAGACGCAGCTACGCCGATACCGGGCCGATCGGCAGATGCGGATCTCCCGGCCCTTCGCCGTACTTCGGGTACTTCGCCGCTATCGGGCGCAAGCCGAAGGAATTGAGAGCCGAGGCAAGTGCAATGGCAATAAAGAATACGGAGAGCTCCCCGCCGATGCATTCGGAAGGGGGAGGATAAAGAGCGAAAGCTGGGCTAGTTCGCCGACAGATCGGAGCCGTCTGATAGCGCACTGGCCCTTTGAGGAGAAGTAGGAAGGCATCCGTCTTGGATGAAACCCGTTGCAGGCCAGAGGTTTTTTTTTTTTATTTTTTTTTAGGGAGCGCGATTGTGTCCGAGGGAGCCTGTGGGACTCGTAACGGGTCTGCTGCGACCGCGGGAGAGGCAGAAGAAAAGGGTTGAGAACGTATTTGGGGGAAATCGGCTATCGGGGATCGAAGATCACGGTGACGATTGGGGAAGCGCCTCGATGCTGGCCGGCTGGCCTCTGCACGGAGACGACTCGGGCGTGAGTGGAGAATCCTCGGGCAGAGAACTTAGGGTGGAGATTGAGAGAAAAAAATATTAATTTATGTTCGGTGGAGAGAGAAACATGTTTGGGCTGAAATTAATACGAAATTATGATTTTTAACTCGAGGAATATAAATTTAATACAAAGAACTTAGGGTGGAAATCAAGAGAAAAAATGCATCTATCTTTGGTGGAGAGAAAAAAATGTTTGTGCTGAAATTAAGACGAAATAATTATTTTTAAGTCGAGAAATAGAATTTTAATACAAAGAACTTAGTTTGGTGATTATGAGAAAAAAAAATTCATTTATCTTCGGTGGTGAGAAAAAAAAATGTTTACAGTGCAATTGAGACGCAATAATGGTTTTTAATTCGAGGAATATAAATTTAGGTCTGAAGGTGAGAAAAAAAAAAATTCAGGCTGAAGACCGCCCATTCGGGTGTTGCAAAATTTGCAAAGATTCTTTACTGAAGATCAAGTGCGAGAAAAAAAATGTTATTTAAAGAAATGTATCTGGAAAGGGTGAACTGGCGCAATTTTGCTGACTGCTCGCAATTCGAGTCTTGGAGGATTTTAAATAAAATAAAAAAATAAATAAAAATTCCGATAAGCCGCCGCGGCCGGCTTTTGCGCGAGCGCTGACGGGCTCGCGGCGGGCTGAGCGTGTGAAGCCGCCTCACGAAAATCAACCCCTCGGTGCGAGGAAACTCACCCCGTGGTGAGGTGACGCCTGGCGGCGAGTTCCGGAACGAGGAGCCCAACCGAGAAGATCGAACCGAAAGTTTCTGCCCGCGCCAGATTTTACTCATCGCCTAAAGTCAACTGCATTTTTTTTTAAGAAATAAATTTAAAAAATAAGATCAAATAAATTTAAAAAAATAATTTTTAATGGATTTTAAAAAAGCAATTTTTTTTTTTTTTTTTTTTTTTACATGACAGGACAAAGCTTCGGATAACTTTGATCGAGAATCCGAACGCAATGGACGCGTCTCGCAGCGATGCGCACAGTGCGGTAGCCCAACAGTAGGATGAAATGAGCGACGCGTCCGGCTAGCGCGACTCGCATTACGCAATGAAAGAAACAAATGAAGCTTAATAGAAAAACTGCCCGCGCTAGAAAAAGGCCTCGCCGGTCCGAGCTGTCCGAGGGTACAGACGGTGAGAAAAGTTCCGACGCGATTGAGTCGTGTAAAAAGATAAAAATAAAAAATACATTTACATCGGTAAAACAAAAATAAAAAAATCATTGTAACGGTGAAATGGAAAATTGCAGACGAGAGTATGTTCAACGACTTTCTGTCGGATGTGTCTGTTCTCTGATCCGGTCGGGGTCTTCAATGATTGATCGGGCCGGGCATCGCGATCAGCGCTCACGCGCTTGTTATCGAACTTTTAACACTCCGAGCGCAGTCACATTGACGTCTCTAATTGAAAATCCGATATGCACCCGACGATTTTGCCGCGGCGAAAGTTTTAGTGCTTCGTGCATTTTTCACGCGATTACGGACGGGCATTGTTTCGGCCAAAAGTGGTTTTCGGTTCCGAAGCGACGTCGATGAGGGGGAAAAAAATCGCCGCAGTTAACCTACGCGTAAATTTTCGATCTGAGCGAACGCGAGAATCGATCTGATTTTTGTCTCTCTAAAATTTTATTTTACTTTTTTTTTCGATTTTGCATTAAATATCCTCGAAAACAGACATTAATAATTTATTTTTCTGCGAGCGGATCGAAAAATATTATTTTTCTTAATTTTTTGGCAATATTCTCGCCAACAAACATCAATAATTTATTTTTGTGCGATCGTGCGAGCGTTCGAAAAATATCATTTTTCTTAATTTTTCGTTAATATCCTCGGAAACAGACATTAATAATTTATTTTTGTGCGAGCGTGCGAGGGATCGAAAAACTAAAATAAAATACTGACACGCGAATAAATCGACGATGGGTTTATTATCTCGGCTCGGGGAATTTTTCCCGACTGTACAAGCGCAGCGCATAGACGCAGGGCTCTCTGTGTGTCAATAGAAGCCAATCTAAGTAGATATGCACACACGGAGTGCCCCGTGAGTGAGACAGATAATGCAAGTGGAGAATCGAGAGTGTGGAACACGGCATCGCCGCGCGGCTCGTTGCTACATCGAATGATGCTACGTATGAAAAGTTTCGAATGATGCAATGGCCGCGTGTAATCTCGATCTCTCAACACTGCTTTCGCGGTTTCGACATTTTTTTGCACACTGCAATTTTTTTTGCCCCAAAAAAAAAAAAAAAAAAAAAAAAAAATGTTAGAACACGACTCAGTTGATATTTGAGTTTGATATTTGTTGTCTACGAACGAGGTCAATTGAGAATTTAGGCAGGTTTTCTATTCAATTTTTTAATTTTTTTTTCATTCATTCAATGACAAGAAATAATTGAGAATTTTCTATCGAATTAATTCGCGTTACGTAATGGAAGAGAATTTTGTTGACTCTTGACACATGACACTTTTATCTATGACGAAGATAAACGAGGAATTAGGAAAGTTTTCTAGTAATTCTTTTTTCTCTTTGCTGAATTTTTTTCCTTGATCCTCTCGTTTTGCTGCAAATTGCCGGGAGAAAAGTCGAAGTGCGTTGCGCGCGATAAGATAAGAGGCGAATATGCTCTTCGGATCCAGGATCAAGGTGACCAAGATAGCGATAGACGCGCTCCGATCTCGAGGCTACCTTTCATGCCTTTCGGCATGTGCCGTCCCGCATCGCTGTTATTCGCTATTTTTCGCTATCTATCGCACGTCGTCTTATCAGCAATATTCTATCGTTCGAGGGAAAAATGCGCGGCTGGTGGTTCGCGATTTGAGGCACGAATGTTCGTTAAATGTCTCGGGAAAAGCTATCGAAAAAAATTTAATCAAAAAACTAATTTATAAAAAAAAAAAAAAAAAAAAAACTATAACAATCTTCATCGGGCTGCACGAAGTCAATTGCTTATATTATCATACCTTTTCATATGCGAACAGTTATATCGAAGTTCAACCTCGTGGCAGGATAAACGAAAGAAGTCCCAAAGTAGTAAATTAATAAAATGAAAAAAATTAATCATAAAAAAAAATAGCAATCTTTATCGGGCTGAATGAAGAAAATTCGCTTAAGGACATGTGAAACGACCCGGCCGGTATAAAAAATCTGTAATGAATGCGATTCGGAGACCGTAGACTTTTCGGGAAAAAGAAAGACATTAGCGGATGCACAATTTAATACCGCGTCCGATGATGCTTCCGTTTTATCCGAAAAGTCAACCGGTTTTAAATGGCATTGATTCGAAAAATGCATCTATCCCTCTCGCACTCATATGTCACGTGGTACATCTTTCACATGGCCTTAAATTATCATTTCTTTTTATATGAACAGCTTTACCGAAGTTCAAACTGATCTCAAGATAAACAAAAAAAAGTAACTAACTAGAAATCCAAAGGGGCATAAAATGAGATAAATGATGTTCGTTCGGTCGTCCCGAGTAAATTTGCTCTGTCGGAATTGCCCAACGAGTCGGGAAAGGGGACGCGATGGGGCTGCAGCGACGAGGAGCCGAACGACGCGGCGTTAGATCCGTATTTGAATCCGTCGGCAAATTCACGCGCGGACATCATTCGGCCTCGGTGTATCACCGGAACGCGGCCGAGAGCCGTGGAGAGTCATCGAGTGACAAAGTTGCCGAGGGCATGCGGAGCTTCCGTCACCGGGGCCCCGAAATGTAGCCACAGAGAATCCCAAATGAAATGGCGTCTGGCAAACTCGCGTTACGATTTCGAAAGAGGAGAACACACGATCGGCGTCCAGAGAGCCAGACGGAAGAAGGAATAAAAAAATCGTCCCTCCCTGCCGAACACCGGCGGGATATTTGCAGTGCAAATCTGCCGCAAATCCTCAAAAGCTTCGATGCATGTGTCATTGATTGCTCAACCCGCGAGCCGAACGCCAATCGTCAGTGACGAACGGACAGTTTCCTCCGGCAAACAATGAATATTTTATTGCCTGTGAATTTATTTAAAAAAAAGGGGAAATAAAGAAAAAAACCGATTCCCCAATCCTATCGGTAATCGAATGAAGGCAATTGACGTTCCGAGCGCCCGACCACCCAATTACGAATGTACATCGAACAGTGTTCAAAAAGTAAAAAAAGTAAAAAAAGTAAAAAAAGTAAAAATTAACTATAAAAAAAGGACAAAACCCAAAAAATAACTATAAAAAATGAAAACGGTAAAAGCAATGATTGCGATGGCGGTGCGACAGGATATTCGCGATGCCATCGAGAGCTAAATCATTGAATGGCGCGCAGCGTGGGGGCCGAGGAGGAGGGTTGCCTGGGTAGTTTCCTCTTTCCCTTATGCGGGGAGGCTCGAGGAATGTCCCAGGGGTTGGTGTGCCCGATAGGGTGGCTGCCGTTGCAGCGATGCATCCAGAGATAGATAGAATTCGAGGTAATTTCAGCGTGTGCAAACCCGCTGTATTTGATGACGCGAGGGTGGGCGAAGGGGGGCGGCAGGGGGGGGGGGGGGGGGGGGGGGTTGGGGTTCGTAGGGACTAAAGGGAATCCATAGGGGAGGTATGCGTCGGGCGAAGTATCCTTCGAAAGAGTGATGATACTTTTTGTTTGGATTTTTGCGATTTTTTCGAAAGCCCCCCCATCGAGCAGGGCGGGGGGCGGTCGGGGGGCGGAGGCATTCCTGCCCTAGCCGAACGAACCGAATGATCCGGGCGTCCGGGTCATCGACGTGGCACTGCTTTCTCTCTCTTCAACCCTCTCCAAAAACACCCCCCCCCCCCCCCCCCCCCCCCCCCATCGCCATCCTATACACCCCCCAAGCTCACTTCCTACCGGATCGGACATCGGGAAGCGGCAGAGGCAGGCTTTAACCGGGTTCGTTCCACGGGATGCCCAGAGGAGAGATGCGCGCGCGAGAGGGTTTTGAAGCTCGGAAAGTCCATCTACGGTGCGGGAGAGAGGGCCTCGCACGTGGAACGAAGACACAGGCGTGTTCCACCTCGATTGCAACAGAGGATCGTCCCGCACGCCTGTGTTGGGAGCCGTACGCGGTATACAATGACGATGGTCTGGGTTCTCCGGTATCCATTTCGCGTGTGTTCGTAAGGTGTGTACACGTCCACTATCCTCGATCCTCCACCATGATATACGGTCCCACGGTGTATAACGCACCAGGGCTCTGAATATATCGGTCCGGTTTATGTGTGCGTGCCGGAGAATTTTCGTTCACGGCTGTGTTAGAATTCCTCGTTAGATAGGGACGTTATATAGCGAATGTGTGTGTGTGTGTGTGTGTATGCGTGTCAGGGCTTCCTAGTTTCGAGGGGGACGATATAGAGGTGTTCGCTCTCGGCGTTCTCTCATTGGCCCCCCCGTCCGCATCGTCCGGTTCTCGAGCCGCCGGGGGTGGACTCCATGCCTGCAGTCATCGATTCAGGCAGTCATTGGCTGACTCGCTATGGCCGCCATTTTGAATGACTCCGGGATCAATACGCGTGGTGTGCGGAAAATAAAAGTACGGCCAGGCCAGGCCTGCGTTGCCGCGATGCTTTGGGTGGCTTCTCCTCGGCATCGTCCACCCCCCCCCCCCCCCCCTTTCCTCTCTAAAACTGCCCCTTCGTGTGGGCTTCCTTCTCTTCTCACCTCTCCGCACCATGATGCACCCCCGTCCTCGTCCTACACCCAATGGCTGACTCTCCTCCGCATCTACTACTACCGCTACTACTACTACTACTACTACTACTACTATAGCTGGTTGGGCTACCCTTGTATTAAAGCCTGGCCGAGCGCTACCAGCATCATCGTCATCGATGCAATTCACCTCCACCACGAACGGATGGAAAGCAACGAGACCGAAGCACCCAAGCTCTCATCCGAGTCCGGGGGACGCTGCGTTGCCGGTGGTTGCTCATGTACCGTGCAGAACACCAGCCACCGTTCCTCCCCCCCCCCCCCCCCCCCCGTTTCCCCGACTCACCCATGGGGCTCCGCGAAAGCTTTCGCCAGGCTTTTGGGGGAGGTGGAAGTCATCAGGGAAAAAATTCTCAACGATCTACCCTGCCCGGCCCGTCGCGGTGTTGCCATCGCGGAGGATGGCGCCGATGCGTTTCTATCCTGCAGCATAGCCGCTCGACCTTCCACATAGCGTTCGCTTTCGACCCTTCGCCCTGCAACCCGCTACACCGCGATCCTACCGAGCCTCGCTCTCCGCGTACCCTCTACCACCCCCCCGCGCAATCCAACGCGTATCTTCCCTTTGCCGAATACACTATCGTGCCCACCCTTTTGGTGCGGTTCGTACTCGCGTGTCTGGCCTGCGTTGCCTCCTAAACCCACCCTGCGTTAACCTCGTTGTTGCATTCCTTGGCGTCGTTGCGTGCAATTTCGCCACGCCGATGACGACCGCGAACAGATTTTACGAGGAAAGGAACGCACGAACCGCGACTAGGCATGGAATTCTATGGTTTTTGGGTTCTTTTTTTTGTCGGAAGTTTCGAACCGACTTAAACCACCTAACGCTCTTCGAGTTACGGTCATGGTTTGGGGCAGTTGAATTTGGAGTAGTTTGCGAAACCTGGATATTAATGAAGAGAAAAAACCGGCTTATTTGATGAGGCTTCTGAGCCATGTTAACCCTCTTATCGGGTACGGAGTTAGTCGGAAGCAAACGGGGAATGGGTCTGGACTCTTCGAGTCGATTTTTTTGCGAATGTATCCGAACAGTAATTAGTCCCATTAAGTGGGTTATACTTTCGATGCCCATCAAGAGGTAAGATGAAATTAGTGCCATCATGTGGGTTAAGCCTTTGATCCCTATCAAGAGGAAAGAGTAAATTAGTCCCATCAAATGGGTTAACTTTTCGAAAGTGACATCAAGTGTAAAGAAGAAATTAGTCCCATCAAGTGGGTTAATCCTTCGAACATGATCATCAAGATGAATGAAAAAATGAATCCCATGAAGTGGGTTAACCTTTTGAAGGTGCATCAAGAGGAAAGAGGAAATCACTCCCATTAGGTGGGTTAACCCTTCGAGAATGCCCATCGAGACGAAAGAAGAAATTAGTCCCATCAAGTGGGTTAACCCTTCGAAAATGCCTCTAAACGAATCCCGAAGTTCAGGAAATACGAAAATCGGAGCGAACATTGCATCCCCGTACTTCCCTTGCGGGGGTTGAAACGAGGCAACGAACCCATCGAGGCTTCCATCTCGATAACCGGGAACGAAACCAACCCCCCACTCATCCCCCCGTAGGTGGCTGACGCTACGCAATACCGAAGCCTGGAATCGTTTCGAAATCTCTTTCCCTCTTTCCCGCTGCACTGCACAAATCCCCCTCCTCGTCCTCCATGTACATACATCTTCCATATATGTATATATATATATAATATATATATATAACCATTATATAGTATATATGAGTATGCAGTAGCGCAATCATTCTACCCCTCCCATCGCGCTCCGAGGGGGCCGGCGGGGCGGCAGGGGGGAATACCGAATGATTTCTCCTTTCCATGTATGTTTTCAGGTAATTGCGAACGAGTGTACGAAGTGAGAGTGGCGAGAACCCACGGCCGGTCGAGGGGATCAATACAGGGGGTCTCGCGATACAAAATGGTGGGGAATCATCGTCATCATCCTCGGTGGTCGTTCGGTCAGCCATTCGGCGCCATGCTAGGAAAAGCTTCACTGATTTCTACGCGGCCCTCGCTTTATAGATGCGTCCGCGACTGGGGAGGGGGGGCTCGGATACGTACCGAGCCCTCCTCCCGAAAATTTATTCACGCGTGTATGTTTATATAATGTTTGGAATATTCCCGGGCTTTTACGGTGGAATTGAGCCTGGAAATTGTTTGTTTTCAATGATTCATTAAAAAGTCAGTGGGTGCGGTCCCGATGTTGGCGGAAATGCTTTTACGGGAGGGCACTGCCGGGGGCGCCGAGCTGGGTTGGACATTATGCTTTCAAAAATGATGGTGATCATCGTGTATGGGGGGTGATCAACGGGCGAAACGGTTGTTCGCGGAATGGTCTCCGTACGCCGAATGACGTTGATGAAACAAAAGCATTGCAACGAGAGATGGGGTCGCCAGGGGACTCTGGGACCATCGCGGACGTTACGGCATAGAAAAAACAATCGTTGATTACTAGACATTCGAAATTTATGCCGAAGCTACGCAAATCGGCAGCGATAGAGGCATTAAGCATCTTCGGACAATCGGATTCCGTATCGGATTTGTCGAGATATTTTCCGGATATTAATAATGCAGGAAAATACGGCTCTTCCTGGCATTCGCATCCGGAGGAATTATATCGAATGGCAAACGATGAGCCAACTGGACGGCCCATCGATTGCACGTCAATAGACCTAATTGGGTCCGAGGATCGGACTCGACGGTCTACAAATTGTTATTCTCTCTATATTAACATACCATGCATAAATATTGTTTGTTTGGTTTTTTTTTTTGTACTCACGTTGTAAACCGAACTAACTGAAACAAGGACATAAGGCTCTCTTGGTAGCAACGACTTTTTAGATCACATTTTTAGTTATTAAGAATTTTATGGTTTTTTTTCATCATTTTTGTTAAATTTTTTTCTTCTATTTCCGTCTTTCCACTTTTTTTTTTTGTTCTCCAATGAGGTTTCTTCTTCTTCTTTTTTTAAATCTTCTTACTTCTTGTCTTTTAATGTTTAGTAGCCCCCCGTTTTTTTTCTTTTTTAAATCTAAAGATTTTTCTCAAAACTTGTTAAAAATATACTTTAGTCATATCTTTACAATTTTATTCGTCTAAAGAATTAGGTTTTTTTTTTGTTTGTTTGTAGCTTTGTTGTTTACTCCCTTTGTTCCTTGACCGTGTGTGTAGGTTTGTATTTTCTTCTAAGGCAATGCTTTCTTTTTTTGTTTTTGTATTTTTTTTTTGTTGTGTGTAATTTTGTTTCTTCCTTCTCGGTTATACTCGCTTTCCCTCCTAACGTTTTTGAATTCGTTTTTTTTTGTATTTTTTTTCTCGTTTTTTTTTCTCTTCTTTTTTGCTGTGTTTCCAGTGTTCCTCTTCTCGTATTTTTGGGTTTTTCTTCTTTTTTTTAGTTTCTTCTTATCACCTCGTCGTTTTTTTTTGTATTTTATTTTTTTTCAATTTTTTTTTTTTGGCAATTCGAAATGAGACAAAAGTTCCGGCAAATCAACGATGGTCAATTATAAATGTCCTTGGCGCGCGATTTTTTTTACTCTTTTTTTTTGTTGTATTTTTGGTTTTGGTTTAAAAATTTTCAGAGAATTTGAGTTGTTTATCAGACTTTCGTTTATTACACAGACAAAAATTCGGTATTTATGTGTGTGTGTGCGTTTATATGGTATGGTACTGGTTTTTTTTTGTTTATGTTCTTTTACAAACGGCGGAAATTAATTTTTCAATGAAATAATTACTATTGTAACACATAACAACACAGTGCGACGCGTCTGAAACAGATAAATCGTCCGTAGGTTTAGCATAGGTCGTGGAGGATTCTCGAAGAAGCTGGCTGGATTCCACGATCAAGAATCGAAGGCCTGTCTCATTGAAAAAAAAAAAAAAAATCCCAAAAATCCAAGTCCGTTCGATCGAACTCAGAGCCATCGAAGTGTAATAAAAATCTTCAGCTAGTTGAGAGAGAACCCTGAAATGGAAAATCTAGGCGTCATGAAGCCGATGGCGTCATCATGGAAGCTCCACGCCCAAACCCGAGTGCCCAAAGTTCAGAACACCCTAAAAACGATTCTATTAGTTCTCAGTAAATCCCTAAACAATCCCTAAACAACATCTACACCGCCATCACGCCAAGTCATCGCAAAATACCGTCTCCAAAAGTCTGATTATCGAACAGTCATCATGAAATCCGCATTTCATCAAAGACCCGACCCATCAAAACTCAATTAATGATTGCGTGAATCGCTGAAACCCGAATAATCGAAAGACGACCGATCGAATCCAAAAGAATCATCGAAATCATTGAAAGTCATCGAGAACCGCGAAGCCCGAACCGAGTCATTGAGAGTCATCGCGAAGGCTCGAGGCAGTTTCCAGAAGCTTCGACCCACAAATCCAAATCGCCGATCCCAAAAACTCATCGCGTCCCAAACGGAATCATCGAATTCCCCCAAAAGCTCGTAAGGAGTCATCGAAAGTCATCGCGAACCGTGAAGCTAAACGAGAGTCATGAAGACCCCGAAGCATTGTCCGAATGCCGACGGGCGCGGGCCGGTGGTTCTTGAGGCCAGCGCCCAAAGCTCAATGTCGTAAGGTTCAAATGTCCCGCGTCTCGGATGGAAAAAGCCCGGTAAGAAGGGGTCCACGTGACCGTCCGAACGAATGAGCGTCTTTGGTGCGTCGGTAGGTGCCCACCTACCCCTTACAGCGTGGCCCCCATAGCGTCTCACCAACCCCCCGCGACAACCCCTACGACATCTCCTCCTTTTCCCTTTCCACCGTTCACCTCGCCTTGTCCGCCGCTCGCGGCGCCCATAGTCTCCTTGCGTCGCCCGATGGTAAGACGCGTCTGAGGGGTTGCTCTCTCTCTCTCTCCCTAGTTAACCCCCCCTGAGCCTTCCCTCGTGGGTTACGGCGTTCCCGCGTCGCTTTCCCAGACTTTTCCTCCACGTTGGCGAGCGGTCTCGTTGGGAATGCCACGTGCGGGCGGGCCGAACGTATCCTCAACGACTTAGTTGCTCCTGGAACCTCGTCGGGTCTTCTTCGCGAATTCCGCGGTCTCGGAAAACCCACCCCATCCCCATTGCCCGAGGCCAACGACCCTTACAGAAGGCGCACTGAACGTCATCACAATTTAGACAAAACCAACGCGTACGTCCCGTCGGATTACGGACCTCATTAGAATCTCGAGAAACTCCGCTACAAAACCACCCCCTGTCAACTATCAGCAAGAACCACCCTCAAACAGCACAGAAACCATCGAAACCAAACTTTCCCGCGCAAAACTAGCTCAAGCCTTCGATCCTTTCGCATCGTGGGATCGCCCAGCGTCTTCCAGAAGTCGTTTACGATCCTTCTCCAGAAGGACACCCCCGTTTAGCACCCCCGGTATACGCGAACTTTTCTTATTTCATTTGTTTATTTATTTATCTTTCTATTTTTTTTTTCTCTTCATCTTTAGAGCGATTGTTTTAAGTTTCGTGAGTATGAGGAAAAAAAAAAAACAAAAAAATATTAGCACGATTTATCCGTTGAATTTTTTGGGTTTATAACCTTTGATAGAGGCATTGCGAGCATCCCCGTGTCTGAGTAGCAACTGCGCCGTGGCCCCGTGCCGGGCGTCCCCACCTCACCTCCGTTGGTAGCCTCGCCACACACCGCGCGCCTCGCGGCCACCTCACCTAAACCATCCAAACTCGAAACCAACCCTCTCGGACGCGCGCGGCCCGTTCGTGTTGGTGCTGTATGGCGCTTGGCCGGTCACCCTCTCGCTTCCACTGACGGGTTTCGGCGATTTCGTCCTTCATCATCCCTTCGTTCGCCGGATAGTCTCGTCTCGCTCAACCTTCACCAATGCCCATCTCGCTTTATCCAGAGTCCAGCGACGATCGTGCTGAGTGGCCGCTGCACCCCCCTCACCCCTCCCCCCCTACGGAGCGGGGCGCCGCGCTGACGCTCGGCCACCATCGAGTCCAACAGAAGCACCTAACACCAGCCTGCATGGTGTGTGCACCAGCACGATCTCTCGCTTCGGATCCGTGTCCTGCACTCGGCGCCATGGCGACGTTCGACCGAGCGAGATGGAACGACTGGCGAAGATGCGGATGCATTTAATGCACGACTGTACGTAGATGGAAATTCATATGGACATGGGGAAACACGAATGCATTCGCAGTCGTGGATTCGACCGTCCACGGATGCCTCCTTGGTGGAATTTCGCCGGTGCGATTGGAGATCAAAGAGACATCAATAAAGAACTCTACGAGATTCCTATGGGGGATGATGAAGAATCATTTGGGAGCACTTTTCCCATTGAGGGTAAAGAAGGCGATGCAAAATGCTCTTTGAGAGTTCATTACTAAAAACTATCGGAAGTCACTGTTACCATTGGTTATCAATGATCATGAGCGTTGATCGTTGATTGCCTTTGGAAAAACTCCATTCCGTCCTTCAGATTCATCCTTCATCCATTGAAAACCGCCTATTCATTCCTCAGCCCTTGCGAAACGTGTTTCATCCCTTCGCTTGGCTGTCTCTTTTTTTCGTCCGCAAGCTATGTCCACATGCATATATATGACCGCTGGTCTTCCTTCCCAGAAGCCGTGGTGTTGACCATTGCATGTACCAACACCTTCAAACACTTCAACATCCCTCTCGGGAATGACGAAGAATCATTTGGGGAGACTTTTCCCATCGGAGGTTAACGAGAAGCCGCTGCAATAACGCTGTTCCTTTGAAAGGCAATGACAAAAAACTATCGGAAGACACTTTTCCCATCGGTAATCAATGATCATGAATGTTGATCGTCAATTTCCCTTGGAAAAACTTCACTTTTTCTTGAGATTCATCCTTCGTGCTTTGAAATCCGCCAGTTCGTTTCTCACCCCTTGGCGAAACGTGCTTCAGCCCCGCCATTTATATTTTTCGGTCCGCAAGGTATGTCGACACGCATATATACGTCCAAACGCTGGTCTTCCTTCCCAGAAGCCGTGGCGTTGGCGATTGCATGTACCAACACAAGGCTTCCCACGTGCGCTGGTGTGTATCAGTGACGATCGTGACGGCTTACACCGCCGACGTAGTTCACTGCTGTCGCTGGCGTTGCAGCGACCGATACGGCCGCCCTCGTATTTCGAATCCTGGCGCTGACCACAGCCCGCGTCGTGCCTCCGGGCTCGAGAAGGGTGGCGTGCCGTGCCGCTGTTGGGAAATTCTGCGCCCGGATTCCTTGCTCCGCGAGCCAGCCTTTCCTGCGCTATTCTCTGCAGCATCATCGCCCTCTTCGTCCACTGTTCCGTCTCCCCCGACGACCACAGTCCTAAGCGTGTAGGATAAATACGTATGCGGCAAAGCTGCCGAGTCAGGACCCCGTGGCCTTACGGACGGTGGTCCTCCGAGTGCTCCTCGCATGGAAGGTCCTCCGAGCTCCGTTCGAGAAGTTACCATAATCTGTAACGCGGCTCACTGTCCGGCGCAGAACTATCGGGGTCCCGTAGGCGTGGAACGGATCAAAGGATTCAATGGCTCCACACCCAAAGGCGTCTGACTAGACGTCCCCGAGTCCAACATTGTCGTTCAAGAAGGAACGCCGTTTTTCCATTCCACACTCAATGGGGATCTTATTGGGATGTTGGTCCAGAGTTGTGTCTCGGGTCTCACTTTTGTGAGCTAGAGCCGAGCCCGGCCCCCTTTCTTCCGAGCGCGGTGTCAAAGGAACGCGATCCTAGGACAACAGAGACCACGCTAGGAACGAAAGAACAAAGAACAACGCGCCACTGCGAGCCTCTGTGACGATCGCTCCTCTTCCATTCATGCCTCAAGCTTTCCGGCTCTTTCGCGCTATGTGTAACACGCACGCGGTTTCTGCCGTAATTGTATCGATTGTCTTAGGGCCGCTATAATCTCGGCAGCCGTAGCGGCAGCAACAGCAGTAACAGCGGTAGCGTCGAACCGTTACGCGTTCCCGACATCCTGAATGGCGTCCGCACCCTCCGATCCCCTCGCCATGTTTCCACGCTCCTTCGTGTATCCCTCATACCGTCCTTCTGGACTCCCTTAACCAACGCCTCTCCATCTCGCTCCTGCACGAACGGAAACCCATCGGCTATACCGACTGGATCCTACACACGTACACTTTTGTCGCTCCGTTGCGTGTGCACTTTCCTCGCCGCGATGCGGAGGAAAATAAAGATTCCTCCTAACCGGATGAGAGTTTGACCTGGATTTTTTGCGTCCTCGGTCGGTCCCGAGAGACACCGCATGCTGAGCGACTCATTTACATACGGACGACCGGCCATGGGGAGCCCAACACCTACTTGGCAGTTTGCAGAAATTGCTTCTTGCTCGTTTACGGCGCGAACGAAGTTACTCGTCTTCCGGCTTCGGGACCGTTTGACAGCGGATCGCCGATTTCGTAAATTGTCGACTAGACCCATCGAATGTATCGACAATTTTTTAACTCCTTTTTGCGTAGGTGATGTTCTGGAATTTTTGGCGAATCAAGAGACGCGCGTTTGATCAAGTTGTGGGTTTGGTGAAGAATACGAGTAGGGATTGCGCCACATCGCACCACCACATGCTGAGCTGCGGTGTTGCGATGTAGCCACATGCATTTCCATGCGGACGACCGGCCATGAGGATCCCAACACCTCCCCGGCAATTTGCAACTTGCTAGTTTCAGGCGCGACTGAAATTCATCATCTTCCAACTTCAGGATTTTAACAGTTAATCACCAAATGAACAGAACGACCGATACCCATCGATTGTGTCGACAAATCTTAACTCTCTTCTTGCGTACTTAATGTTTCTGCATTTTTTGCCAATCTGGAGTCTGGAGTACTTAAAAAAATGATTTTGTAAGCTGCTCTTTACGTTTGAACAAGTTATGGGCTTGGTGACAAAATACAAGTAGGTGTAGGATTACGCAACACCGCAGGCTGAGCGATGTTTTTTTGAGAAATTGCTTTTTCCTCCTTTTCGGCAAAGTTCATTGTCTTCGTGTTCAACAGTCACCAAATGAACAGAACATCAATGACACCCATCGATTGCATCGACCAATCTTAGCTTCCTTTTCGCGTACTTAACGCTCCCGAATTTTTGGCGAGTCAAAAAATGCGCTAGCGTCTCGACGCGGTCCTTGAAAATACCATTTTTCAAAGTTACTTTTTGCGTCTGATCAAGTTGTTGAGTTGGTGAAAAAATACAAGCAGGTATAGGATTGCGCAATCCCGAGGATGTTTTGAAAAAGAGAAACGGGGTACGCGCGATCTGAGGGGTCGAGGGGAGATTCGGAAAGCCCGAAGAATGGAGAAGGGGGTCAAGGGATTCGACGTAAGGGTTCGTAATAATAAAATAAGGTACGCCGGGTCAGGGCAGGGTTGACCATCATTCCTCCAGCGTTAAACAACTTTTGGGGTGCCCGGATAAAACAATGGGGGGATGAAGGGATTTTTTGTTGTTGGTAGGGACAGCTGCTGCGCGCACCTTCGAGAACCCATGGACAAAACGATGGACGATTGTTATTATCGGGGTCGGGGCGATGATGAGGACGATCGGGCGGAGGGTCGAGGCAGGCCAATGGCCGCGTACCTCGCATAAATTTTTCGTTTTATTCACCAGGGCAGATGCGCCGAAAACACGAGCCCGGTGACCATACGCATGGCACGGATCGAGACTGTACTCATTTCATTATCGCACAAACCGGCTCTTTGTATCACTGTATCTTTCTTGAAGAGGCCCGAGGAACCATTCTCAAATTCTTAAGGCATCCTCTTAGAGAACTTTTTCAAATTTTTCACGACCCTTTCTCAAAATGAAATTTCGCGTTTTTTATATCCCGTGACGAGTTTACTCGCAACTATGTATTGTGCGATGGTAGATAAGTTGTTATGTAAACCCGAATGAATGGACAACTGGTGCTTTGAAGTAGTCTGAGAAAATCGGTGATGCGCCGAAAACACGATTTTTGTAATAAAAAATTGTCCTTGGAGTCCTGGAATTATCCTTGAATTTTGCCTGACCTTGAAAAAGTCCTGGAATGTCTGAATTTCACGTAATGTCCTTGAATTTTTTATTTTCCAGAAAATTTGAGTTTGTTTAAAAATGTATATTCAGTTTAGTAAATGTTTTTGTCTTTTTTTAAAAATGAACTGCCACGTATTCCGACGTATTTTTTCCCGCTGAATACGAATCCGCTGGCCTTTTTGGGGCTAAAGTACAGTAAGACATTGAAAGTCTCGATTTTATGCACCAAAAATCGTATTTTTGGGATTTAAATGGAAAATATTGGGTTGGGAGTAAATAATTGTTATATTCGTGATGAGCGGGAAAAAAAACGTGGAGTACAGCCTTGAAATAAAAAAACTCGATTGAATAACGATTTTCACATTTTTTAGCCATTCTTGGAAAAACGCCAATTTTCGTGATTTTCAAAGGTCGATATCTCGGCTCCCAAAAGAGCTAGAAAAAATCTGAGGTGCCCATTGCGTTGTACGGAAAAAAATACACAAGATTGGGTCCTGCGCGAAGTTTCGGAGGCGTTTTATCGTGCTGTTTGAGGACGTTGAAAAACGTGGTAAATCGACACGAAAGGGGTAGCCTTGGCATTTTTTTGACGACATTTTTTTTTTTTTTTTTTTTTTTTTTAATGAACTGCCACGTCCTTTGACGTATTTTTTCCCGCTGAACACGAACCCGCTGGCCTTTTTGTGCGTAAGTGTAGTGGGACATTTGCATCTTCGATTTTATGCACTGAAAACAGTTTGGTTTAAGTAAAACATTTTTTTACTTAAACCAAATAAACGGTGGCCGTCACAAAAAAAAAAAATTCTGTGTGCAGGTCACCATCCGCATGGTACGGATCGATACTACTCATACTTATTTCACTATAGCAGAAACCGGCTTTTTGTATGCCTGTATCTTTCTTGAAGAGGCTCCACAAACCATTGCCGAACTCCTAGCCATCCTTCGAGAGGGCTTATTTATTATACCTCATGGAATAAAAAAAAAAAATTCCCGACCTGCCCTGAAAATGAAAAATCATTTTTTTTTTTCAGCTCCTGTGACAAGTTTGGTCGCAGCCATCTACGGTCTGACGGTAGGTAAGTTGTTATGTAATCCCGAATGAATGGACGATCGGTGGTTCTAAGTAGTCTAAGAAAATCAGTGGTGCCTCCCGGCAGCCTCGGGAGCCTCTTCTTGGCTGGTCGCCTAATGACCGGGCGGCTGGGACGCCGCAGGACGAGGTTCGCCTCCTCACCTCGGTACAGAAACGCAAGATGCGAGCAAAAGGCTGGTGAGGTCGCCGTCCCGGGGTAATTAGTAAAAACAAAGGAGAGTCCTTCGACCCCCTTCCCCCCAACCAACCTTTACAGCCGAACCGAGGAGGAATCCTGAAACGGCCAGGACTCGGCGCGCTCACGGAGAAAGAGGGAAAGTGTAAGGTGAAGAACGCGAGAGGTTTGCGCGAGGCTCACTTGGACTCGTCGGACGATAAAATCTAAATGGGAAAGTAATCCTTTCGACTCGCGGGAACTAACGAACTGTGGAGATATTTTCTTTTGTCCCGAGGCGCGGCGGAGAAATCCGGGAGAAAACCCCGATTCTTTTTTAGTGTCGTTCCAAATGGTTGGTGGAAATTCAATTCTTTTTATTTTTTCCTTGGAGATGTTGGAAAGATATTTGATTGCGGTCACGTGACGCTAGGGGATTCCGGAGAGAGATTGAACCTCGTTTATTTTTCGTCCATTTAAAAATTACATGTACAAATATTTTCCACTTTTTTTTTTTGTTTAGAACATTTGTGGTTAGATATTTGATCGATGTAATAAAGAAACTCCAATTCTTTTTAGTCTCGTTCCAAATGGTTGGTGGAAATTTATTCTTTTATTTTATTTTTTCTGGGAGATATTAGAAAGATATTTGATTGCGGAAGACCAAACGCGGTCACGTGACGCTAGGGGATTCTGAAGAGAGAGATTCATCTCGTTCATTTTCCATCCAGTTTAAGATCACATGTACAAATATTTTTTGTTTTTTTTTTTTTCTAGAAGATTTTTGGTTGGATATTTGATCGATATGATTATGAAGCCCAGTTTCTTTTTAATGTTCTTCTAAATGGTTGGTGGATATTCCTTTATTTATTTGATTTATTCTTGCCAATGTTACAAAGATATTTGTTGGTGGAAGACCAAATGCGGTCACGTGACGCTAGGGGATGATGGAGAGAGATCGACCCTCATTCATTTTCCCTTCCAGTTAAAATAAAACACATGCAGATATTTTCTAGTTTTTTGTAGACGATGTTTGAGAGCAATTTGATCGACGTGATTAAGACTGTTATTGTCTCGGGTCAGGTAGCTTTGACAGAGGCAAACTCAGGCAAAGCGACTATTATTGCGGCCTCCAGACATCCCAATGAAATACACCTTGATCGAGAACGCGTGTGTCGCCGGAACCTACAGCACGAGGACGGGAGCGGATCACGCTTAGTCCTACCCGACTACTAACCCAATCAACCGGCCGGCCTAGCGGTCCTCGGACAACCCGCGTCCCCCTGTAGTGGCGCCTTCCTGCGCTCGCGATATCGATTCTCATCGCAAGGGTTGCAAAGTAATTCGCTGACGTAGCCTCGAACTCAACTTCTCAAAAATTGACAACGTTAATAAAAATTAGACAATGAAAAAAAAAAAAAAAAACTGAAAAATTCAAAAAATTAAACAAACGGACGAAGATCAGAGGAACGTTGGGAAAAGATGAAAAGTTTCGGAACACCGTTGCAGTTCGCTCCTTGTGCTAATTGAATGAAAACAAAAATTCCCTCCGTATATTAAGTACGGAGAAGTTTCTCTTCGATCTTTTTTTCTTTCGTTCTTTTTTGTTTTTTTTTTTTTGTGCGCCCTCCTCGGTCCGCTTTCAACCGCAATCTGCGGCCAATTCAACTGTGAGGACGAACTCTCGCTGCCTGGCGTCCTGCCCGCTACCGCGGGAATATCAGTTTCACTTTTATTTAATATTTGAGACCGGCGGCTGCGAGGGCTGGGAGGTTCGGAGATTTTTTTTTTAACGAGCAACGCTTATCCTTATCCTCACATAAAGAAGTATGGTTTTTACAGAAAAAATAAAAATAAATGCAAGGGTACCGAGATCGAATGTTTTTCGTCGACCAATAACGACTCGACAAATAATGTACATATTTGTTTATTATAATAATAAACAATCGAACCAAAACCAAACAAAAATGTACAAAAATCCCATCGTTTCTTCCGCCAAGATATGAGGTTTAGTTACACAATACAACTCCTTCGCTTTTTTTTTTTTTTTTTTATCGATTGTCGGAGAGTGGAAATTCTGTCCTTTGCTTATATACATCTACGTCTATAGAAAAAGGCACGAGACGCGGGTGATCCGCGTGATCGGGGCTGCCCGAATATTCGAATACTTTTCGTCTACTGATAACGACCAGAAAAAAATTATTATTAATCACGAAAAAAAGGAATCAAATGAAAAAATAATTTTATAAAAGTCCCATCATGTCTTTCGCCAAGATATACACCTAGAAAAAAAATGTATTTGACGGCCACTCTTTATTCGATTTAAATAAATATTTATTTAAATGAAGTTAATAGGTACTTAAATGAAATAAATATTTATTTAAATCAAATTAATATTTTACTTAAACCAAATGAACCGTGGCCGTCAAATAAATTATTTTTCTGGGTTTGAGGTATCGTTGCATAATGGAACTCCTTTGCGTTTTTTTTTTCCTATTGTCGGAGTATGGGAATTCTGTCCTTCGGTTCTACACACGTATATACAAAAAGTTTAAGCAGCACAATGTGTGAATCGAGGTAAGCACGAGACACGAGACGAGGGTGGTCAGCGTGATCAGGGCTGCCCGAATATTCCTCGTCGACCAGTGACGACTCGAAAAAATAATAATTAATAAAAAAAAAAAATTCCAAAAATCTCATCGTCTCTTTCGCCAAGATATACACCTAGGAAAAAAATGTATTTGACGGCCACTCTTTATTCGATTTAAATAAATATTTATTTAAATGAAGTTAATAGGTGCTTAAATGAAATACATATTTATTTAAATCAAATTAATATTTTATTTAAACCAAATGAACCGTGGCCGTCAAATAAATTATTTTTCTGGGTTTAAGGTATCGTTGCATAATGGAACTCCTTTGCGTTTTTTTTTTCCCCTATTGTCGGAGTGTGGGAATTCTGTCCTTCGGTTCTACACACGTATATACAAAAAGTTTAAGCAGCACAATGTGTGAATCGAGGTAAGCACGAGACACGAGACGAGGGTGGTTCGCGTGATCGGGGCTGCCGGGCTCAACCACCAATTTAGGTACTTTGACTCGATGATCGGGGTTGCGTCAGGATGATACGAGTCTTGGTGCACTGTTACCTTCCTCCGGCAGAGGTTTCAGCCAAGGCTGTTCCAATGCGGCCTCTCAATGGCCAGATGTCCGGCAAAGGCAGCGCCCGCAAAAGCTTCGATTCACGGCAGTCCGATCGTACGTATCCGCCCGGCATATGGAGAACCAGCGTGACCCGGCTGACCAGGTAACGCTCCATACTCCACACCTCCGTACGCGCCGCACGAAGATTAAGGAAACAAGGGACGAAGGGAGAGAAAGTTTCGGCATCCACGGCCTTCGCCCGATGGAAACGGCAGCAGCTGCCGGACAACCAGAATATCGCGTTGCGCAACAGCCCAAGACTTTGATTCAAACACGATTCTCTTCGTGCAACATACAATAAGCCGGACAAAAGGTCTGATTACCGATAGGCCCGACCTGCCGGTTAACTGCGATTTCTTTCCCTTTTTATTATTATTATTTTTATTTTTTTTTTGCATTCCTGCTTCCTCGCGGAGAAAGCTGTCTTACGCGTGAATTTTTTCCTTTTTTTATTCCGCTGGTGTTCGGATTAAAAATGTTTGGATATCGAAAGCGACGGAAAAGACAAAAATCAAAAGGCAATGGAATTTTTGGGGTTTTTCTTACTGATGGTATTTAAATTTTTACTTTTGATAGTCGAGGGTTAAGCAGGAATTGAATTTCTTTTTTCCGCTGATGTTCAAATTCAAATGTTCGAAATTCGTGACGGAAAACAGAAAAATCAAACGGGAATGGAATTTTTGGATTTTTTTTTTTTTTGCTTCTGGTGTTCGAATTACAATGTTCGAAAATCAAAAGTGACGAAAAACATGAAAATTAAACGGGATTGTGAATTTTTATTTTCGCACATGAAAAAAAAAATGTCAATTCTTTCATTTTTTTAAACTCTTTTGTGGGATAAAACCGCCGTTCTGGTGTAATATATCAGGGGCGATGGCTCGCGTTGGCTCGCTGAGAAAAGTCGGGAAAGCGAAAGAAAGATGTCTTATCTCGGAGCCTCGCGCGCGCGGTGCGGAGCTTCATAATGAAATTTCGCCGGCCGCAACAGAGCCTCTCCAGTTGGAAGAAGAAAGTTTTAAGAGTGCGAAAGTAGACGAGGCGGGACAAAAGATTTTGGCGATGGTCCCTCGAGGCTCGCGGAATAAGGGGTGCGGAGCTCTCCCAGTTTTACCGAGAGATTTACGGACCATCGTAAATCCCACAGCTTTTAACCATTTCAATCCGTCGCAAAAAAAAACAGAAAAGATAAAAGCAAGATGTCGAAAGATAATCGTCATTATCATTGCGCAACATTTTTTAAACGATTATCACCACTAAACCGAATAAATGAGATTTAAAAGTTGTGGACATTTTTTATTTTTCTTCATTGATTCTCTATCGGCGGAACAGTTTCCGGTGTGCAAAAAATTTGGCACGACTTTTTCTACGGCCGATTGTAAATCCCACAGCTTTTAACCATTTTGATTCGTCGCAAAAAAAAAATGTCGGAAAATAATCATCATTATTACTGCAGATACATTTTTTAAATAAACGTCGGCTCTAAACCCGAAGATATGGGAATAAAAAATAGTTGATATTTTTTATTTCTCTTCATTGATTCTGCGTCGGAACAGTTTCCGGTTTGCAAAAAATGTTGGCACATTTTCTACGGACACAATGATTTTCCTAGCGAAAGGTTCGTAGGAATAAGCGGTTGAGAGTCGTGAAAGTCTAATTTTACGAATTTTCACATTCCGAGTAAATTTCAAGGCTGAGTGGAATAGGGCGAGGGGGGGTGTTCGGAGGCATGACTGTGCGGCGCAGCACGAAAGAGTGAGCGGGGCGTGTTAAAACAAACATTTTTGCGCCTCGGAGTTCTTCGTAACCGAGGACGGGGTATGCACTTTGCCGGTCCGGCCAGATGCACAAATGCATCGGCCGGCACGGCATATAGCGCGTTGCGTAACACTCGAGAATAGATTCTAGAACGGTGCAAACTTTTCTACGGGAGGATGGAAAGTGGCGACTCGAGAACTCGTGACCAAAAATAACCTTGTATATTCACGAATATTTATTTGCAATAAAAAACATTTATAAATTGGAAAAAAAAAATTATCGCAGCTTCTTTTTTTATGAAAAAATTTATGAAAAAAATTAATACCGGAAGCGATAAAAAAGAAAAACTGCAAAGTGGAGGCACGAGTCCGGCGCCGGCCATGCCAAATATAAAGTCTCTCTCCTCGCTGTCCGCCGCTTGCGCAACTCTCTAGCAATAGCATTTCAAAATGGTGGATTTTTTGGATCGAAGACTAAAGAGTCGCCGCCGGCCATCGGGAATTAATACGAGCGTACGGCCAATTGTCACTCTTATATTTATATCGCCGCGATTGCTTTGACCTCCGTTCGTCGAAGGCAACCTTTCCGAATCGCCAGAGACACTGAGCGATACATTCAATCTTTCCAAAAGACGATTGATCTAATTTCACTCGCATATTTTTTTTTACAACATACATAACCAGCGTAGAAAACAAATATTAGCGTCCTATCGACGGTGATGAGAAATTTTTGTTTGTAATGTTTGTGCTCTTTAAAAAAAAAAACACAATTTAGTTCAACTCGTCAATTCTTTTGTACTAAAAAAAAATAACTGGAGTGGAAAACAAATATTAGCCCCAGATCGATGATGCTGAGAAATTTTTGTCTGCAATGATCGGCAAAATTGCGATGAAAATTAAAAAATTCCTCGACGTCCTCGGGGGACTAATACACATGTTGGAGAATTTTTTTTTCCACTCTGTTTCAAAACCGATATCTCTTTAGCTCGAAATAATACCCCGGGAAAAATTATTACAATAAATAAAATATTGTGTTATTTTTTTTAATTTTTTTTTTTGCTGCAAACGCTGCAAAATTTTCTCAAGGAGTTGGAAGGGCGAGGAAAGAGATCGCCCGTTCGAGGGGCGAGCTCGTTATCCGCCTACTTCCTGTTTAATTGAAAGCAAAGTCTGTAGATTTTTAATTAAGGAAAATTGAAGATCGCGAGAGACGCGCGTTCGTCGCCCGGCAGCATCGTTGATCGTTCTCGGTCGCAGCCGCTAGCCCGTCCACCTATCGATAAGAACGAAGAAGAGCGCATCCAGCGTCAGCCCTCCCGATGGCCTCGCGCCGCCTACTCAACCTCTCCTCAAACAGTTTTATAATTGATTTCATTTTCATTTATTTTAGCTCGCCCCAACGCCCTCCTCTCGAACCTCCGACGCTCCCTTACTGCGAACCTGAAGAACAAACCCCTACCCTTCCACCCCCCCCCCCCCCCCCCCCACCCGCCGCTTTCGTTCCAGCAATCAATTTAATGTTTTAATTAAGAGTGTATCCGTAAAAAATTAGATTTTAATCGGATCCGGGCCAGCGGTATTGTTTTCTCAGACAAAGTTCTTCCTTTCAACCGCAGATCGAATTATCATATAAATCGTTCAATCAATTTTTTTAAAGAATTGTATTAAAAAATCGTATTACAAAATACGCAAATTTTCGTACATAAAAACGAAACGGTTTGTTAAAAAGCTTTAATTATTATATGAATTATGCATTTTGAAAATTAATATTAATTTTCGAATCATAATACTATCCTATTATCGTATATCGTACTATAGTATTATCGCATTATATCAATAAAATCGTATTAAAATATACGAAAATTTTATATAAAACCGTATCGTGTATAAAAACGAAATGGTTTTTTAAAAAGCGCTAATTATTTCATTCTCACCTTCAGTGTCACTCCTTTTTTCATGATTTTTACTAATGACTAAAAATGCTTACAAATTAATTATTGGTTAATTATTGGTCTCGAAGATTGGACTCGCCTCGTCGTTTTTCGATAGAAAAAAAAGCCGCAGGAACAGACTGTTCAATGGTAAAAAAAAAACTTGGAAGGTTTCGTAATGAACGATGCGAAGACTCATAGTCCCTGAGGACAAGGAAGAGGACAAAGAAAGAGTCATAGACATTGGTAAAAAAAAAGAAAGAAGGCGCACTGTCAGAGAGCGAAGTGCGCGAAGAAAAAGCAAAAGGGTTGTTCGAAACAGGGACGAGGGGTGGTCGATGGAAAAAGGGATGTTCGTCCCTTTTTCCTCTTCCAACGGGATCCTGGAACAGCACATTTTTCACCCTCCATTTTTACGCTATCTACAGTCAGCCCGCAGCTCGCCTCAACCCCTCGACCAACCCCCGGGAGCCTCGGAGCTACTCCGGAGCGCGAAAAACCCACCCCCGAATTTCTCGTCCCACTTGACAGGGCACTTCGATCGTTTTGATCAATAACGCAGATTGGAACGTTCGAGCGGGAGAGAATTTGTTTTATTTTTTATTTTATTTTTTTCATATTTTTTACCGAGCGGTAAAAACGCTTCATCGGTACACGTGTTTGATTTATATTGTAGTTTTTTTTCACACTATTTTCGTATCGCTCAATCCCGGTGTTTCTCCCTTTCGAAGATTTATTTAATTCGACGAGCCATTTGAGCAAACGTTGGACAGAATCGGATCGCTTTTTTCCCGTTTTTCCAACCTAATCGCTCCGACTCTCGTTCATCAATTTTTTTGTATTTTTTTTTCTTCTGTTTTTTTAGGAGAATTTTTTTTGCGCTATTTTTATTCGCTTCCAGCTAATTTCCGTATTTGGGGTAACACGGCTTCTTTATCTCGTCTGTGTCGTCGAGGGGATGGAAAAAGTAGAAAGACTTAATTTCCGGGATTTTATTTCCGGCGAAGGTCCGCGGAACGCAGATCGAATCTTTCTATGAATCTGGCACGTTGGACGAAGACTAATAATTATTTCCATTTCATTTGTCAGTATTTATTTTAATAAAAGCCAATTCATTAAAGAAAGTTGACTCGAAGATATAAAAAAAAAAATCCCTTAAAGATTTTTATGCAAATTCTTCTATTTACATTCAGAGGACTAATTATTTTCACAACCGCGCCACCGCCTTTATTCCATTCCCATTTTTTTTCCCCGCCCATTACGCAAACGATAAAGAGATCGGCGAAAAATTTTTCCACCATCGTCGGCGTGTTATTTTTCGTGAGATGGAGCGGAAGAAACGAGAGCATCGGAGCGCCTCCCGAGAGTCGTCTCGTCTTTCAACCCCTTCCGCGAAGGGGTGGCCGGGTCGAGGGACGGCACGGAGGAAGTTCGCATCGCGAGTGAACCCTCCGTCTGTGAGCTCGTCCGTCAAAACGTCGCGGTCTTTCTTCAGGGACGATGCAGAAATAAAGAAACAAGAGGGGGCCAAGGCTAAGGGGTTGAAAGACAACGGGGTGGTTGCGAAAAATTCAGACCCTTTCGATATTTCGCGTCACGTCTCCGGCCGCGAAACTCCCGAGGTCTCCCGAGATCCGAGACTCTGAGCAAAACCATTATTTCATAAACAAACCCCGACTTTCGTCTCATTTCCAACCCCTCTTAATACCATTTCGCAATAAACAAGGTGTAAAATGAGTAAAATTGGAAAAAAGTGATTCGTCGGCGATAAAGAAAAAAAGAGTCTATTGAATAACAAAGATTGACCCAATCGCATCTAGGTCCAGTTGTTACCCTTTGAAGAGGAAAAGTTCAGACCCTTTCGATATTTCGACTTTGAGCAGATCCATTATTTTATAAACAACTCCTGACTTCCATCTCGTTTCCAACCCCTCTTAATACCAATTCGCAATAAAAAAAAGGTGTATAATCAGTAAAATTGGTAAAAAGTGATTTGTCGGCGATAAAGAAAAAAGTCTATTGAATAAAAAGGACGCAATCGCATCCAGGTCCAGTTGTTATCCTTTGAAGAGGTTTAGAATAAGTTAAAAAAGGTTTAAAAAAGGCATTTTCAATTCGCTGCGTACAAAATGAAGGACTGCGAGTGGCCAACGTCACTTGACCAACTCACAGAGAGTCGACGCCTGTTTGCGATTAATTATTCGAATCGGTCGGGGGAATATTGGAGAGAGCTGCCGGGGTGGGTATCGGCCGAGCTCGTACGAAGAGCGGGAGGGTGGGTGGTGGACCCGGCAGCCGCGGCGTTCAGATCGAATCTCAACGCGACCAATCGAGTTCGCATCAAACATTGATCAAAGTATGTATATTCATAAACAGTGAATAAAACGACCTCCGGCGGAGGGGGGGGGGGGGGGGGGGAGGGGGCGGGGTTTTGTTTGTTTCCCATCACGTGAAAAAAACAAACAAAAAACATAAAGCTGCACGCAATGTAAAAAAAAATACATCGAAGTTCGAAAACAAAACAAAGTAAAATAATGAAAAAATGTAAACGAGAGTATTAAAAAATATAGCGTACCGAGCGTCCACGAATTATCCATTACGCGGACATTTCCACAGTTAAACTTCAACACTATCGAAAATCTCCATAAGGCCCCGTAAGCAAAAAAAAAAAAAAAAACTTAAATCGACCCGACCCTGAAAGTCTCGTTATTATCCACCGCTTTGTAATTTAACTCGTACGCCTGAAATTTTGTGCGTACCATCTTAGTACGTCGCGTGCCCGTCGAAAACTGACCCGTGTCCGTGTCGGTAGGGCCCCGGTGCGGTTACACGGTGCAGTTGGGCCTCACGTGGTCGTCCGCGCTACGGCGCTCTGCCCGGAGTGGACGAAGGGTGGGGCGGCAGATCGGTGGCGCGAAAGTTCTTCATATCGGAGGTAAAAGGGCCCGATGAGCGAGGGGGGGCCTTCGGGCCCAGGGGCCGGCAAGAGCACCTCATTCATGTCCGAATTTTTATCTCTCATTCTATCAACTTTTTGTTCGTCGCTTCGGTGTCTCCGATCTGAGGGCGAGAAGGAACGAGAGATGGGCTCGTTAAATGGGCCCGGGCCCCCTTTCCGGTCCCCCATCCACCGGCGTATGATTCAGCTAAGACCGATGACGAGGGGAGGCTTCCGAGACACGAGAATTAATTCGAGGGATGAACCGCGCCGAGGGGGCCCCTTTTTGGACGGGAGAGTGAAAGACGGGGGTCAGACGCGACGGGCCCCGCAAGGCCCCGCGTGTAACGCAATGTAACAACGTAACTTACTCGGCGCGTACGCGTCTTTAATCCTACCCTCTCGCCTTCACCCCGATAGCTACGACGAAAAATTTTTTCCGTCGGGCCCCAACATCCCGATATTACGGGGCCCGAACGAGCTCCCTGGAAGATTGAGAAGTTGCCGAGCCGAGATGAGACGGGATAAAAGCAACACTGGGTTCCCATGAAACGTCTTAGCAGCTGGGCAATCCAGAATTGATAATAATTCAGCTAAGGCCCAATCCGATACCTAAGGCCCATTTTTTTTTTTATGACCATGAGACCGAGCTCGCGTTACGCCGGCTACTTTATTTCGCGCTAAAACTACCCGGCAACCTTTCACTGGACGAAATTTCTCGTCTGTTTCGCATGTTGCACGCAACCCTTTTACCTTCTACCTTTGACCCTGTGTTTACGAGCCAAATTGAGTTACAAGAATAACGTCCCCTACAGTTTTCCGGGCCGATTTTCACCGGTTTTGTCTGCACCGGGGGGGATGGGGAGTGAGGAGACAGTGTATGGTTTTAGCCTTTTTCGAGAGGTTCGCGAGATGGACAGGACGACGAGTGGACACGACGCAGTTTGAACGCTGCGTTGAGTGCTCCTGCACTCCCGTTTCGACGTTGCTCTTCCCCGGCGTGTTCACTTTATTCTATCGATCGTTACGCACGAGTATATATACACATTGCTTGAACCACCGGCAGCAGCAGCAGTGTGCCGCGGTGCATCGGCTCACAGAGAATCGTGTAGAGGAAGCTGCCCGGCGCCGGCGAGCGAATGGACCGCGCGCCGATATCATTTCCCTCCGACGCTATGGACAAAAGTTTTTTTTTTTTTTTTGCAAGCGCGTTTCCCAACTTCCGACGATGTAACGAAATTACTGACAACCCTTCGGCCACCGCACGCGCCAGCCGCAACAGCAATGACCAAGCAAAAAATAACGGGAATATAAGCGAGTATAAAAAAAAATGGCGGAGGGAATTAAAGAAAAGCCCACGTTTTTATTATCGCATAATACAGTGTTTATTTGTTATGTTCATTAGTGCGAACTAATAAGCGGTTTTTGTGCAAATGAGCCATAAGCGAGGATATATACATATTTAGAAGAATTACTCTTAATATTGTAAATTAATTTTAAAAATATATATATATATATATATATATATATGGCTATATCGTAGTTGTAATTCGCAGCGATGGTTACAAAGCGTCATTAAGCCTCAAGCCTCCATCTTCGTTTTACTTTATTTTATCTTAAACATTTTTCTCTGAACATCTCGGAGCTTGTTCTCTTACCTCGTTGAATTCGTCCGAAATCGTGCGTCCTAGAGTCCCGGAAACACTTTTGAGTTCGTTAGAAGTACCGAAAAAAGTGACGTAAACAAATCGGAGAAAAAAAAAAATGGCGAAAGGCCCGAGGGATTTTTTCGTGCTTTCGGACGGTCTGTAATCATTCGAAAAAAAAAAATCGCAGATGAGACCGGATATTCGCGGTTCGGGGGTGGGGAATTCCGCCCCCTGGGACCAATACGGCTCCGGCTCCCCCAGGGCTTTTGGGGAAAAGTTTGTAAACACCGCGACGGCCGCCTCGTCCTCCGCGTCCTTGAGGAGACCTTGGAGGTCTAACCGAACATTTTTCCTCGATATTTGTCCTCGCAGGATTTTTTTTTTTTCGACCCACTCCGACCGACGATTTTGGGGCTGAGTTCGAGAAATAAAAAATAAAAAAAAATCCGCGGGTATTTTTTTTTCGAGGGTGGTTTTGTTTTTTTTTTTTTTTTGCGAGGTCAACGCTCTTCACGGCCTCGCGGAATCATGAATCGAGGATCGAGAGTCTCGATTTTTGGTTGCGAAAAATTTGATGTGAATCGACGAAAGACGAGGTGCGCGTGGCGAAGCGTCCCTGTCCGTGGGAGGGTGCGCACGAGGTAACGAGGGATGGGGGACGCCAGCGACGCCTATCGCTCGCTCCCTTCTTGATATCGGCCCTCATCGAGCCTCCCGCTCCTGAAATCCTTCGCCAGCCGATGACTTCCGGTTCCTCCGTCTCTTCCTCCTCCACTTCCCCCCGTCCGCCGTCCTCAGAAATTCGAATGTTATTTACATGAAAAAAGGTAAAAAAAAAAGAATACGAACTACACCCACGTGGCACTTCACCCTTAAGGTCCCGAGGAACCAAGTTCGAGATTATTTACGAACTTTTTTTTTTTTTATTAATTTTCTGTCAACCTGAGGCACTCCGCTCAATCTCCACGGCACTGATTCAACGGTCGAGTCCCATTCCGTCGACCGTTTCGGATCAATGAGTTAATTAAACCCGTTTTTTTAATTTTTATATTCACTGTCAAGATTTTTTTTTAATGATTTATTTACTTTTTAATATATTTTTTTTTATTACTATCCTGTCGGCGTTGCGGGCGATCGATTGTAACAGTCTCCTCTCCCGATATAATCCGTCAGCACAGTGTGAATGCGATATCTAATGCGATTTATTGCGGCGCGACTTAGAAATGCATCTAATGCGGTGCGCACCGCATAGAATGCATGCACCTTGGCGGCGGGAACGTGCGGCGGCAGCAGCGGCGTCGTCGGCGGCGGCTAGAGGCAACGACGACGACAACGACGGTGGCGAGAGGTGGGCAAGAGGGAGAGGAAGTTGGAGGTGGAGTGAGCCCCGGTCGAGAAGTAGGAGGAGGTTGAGGAAAACCTCGGCGGGAGAGAGTAAGACGGAAAGAACGGCTTGGGGGTACCGACGAAGGGGGCAAACGCGAATTCGCCGCTGTGCGCATGCGCCTACCGATGCATGCATGTATCTGTGGAACTTAACGTCTGAGGTTCTGTACTCGCGGTCCTCACCACTCTACGTCACTCATTGGCGTCGAAATACCGAGAATTCCTCCTCGTCCTACCGGCGAAATGTTGATTTCGTCCCAAAAAAAAAACACAAAAAAAAACAATATGTCAGCCCAAAGTCGTCCATTATTGGTTCGGAATTTTCAAAGTCTCAAAAAAAAAAAAAAAAAAAAAAAAAAAAAAACAAACAAACAACGTTAAAAAAAGCAATCAAAGTACCGAAGGAGGAAGTTGATGAGGCGTGTATCGTCGGGCCTCGAAATTTTCATAGTGCGTTGGACCCGGCATAAATTTAACGGAGGCAAAAGCCACTCGAGTCAGGGTTATGCATTATGCACTCGAGTGCAACACTCTGTCGACTATTAGAGTCGTTTGCAGCATAGATAGGGGTACAGTAGCGTCAGTGACGATATAGCTGCATCGGGATCATCATCAGTGCGGCGTCATATTGTAGGCAACGCCAGCACAGTTGCCGCCGCAGCCTCTCCTCTCTGTGCGCTGATGTTGATGATTCTGGTTTCGCTGTTCCACTGGGAACAGTCGTTGACCACGAGGACCTCCACCCCACTCCGTCACGTCCGACGAAGACGAAGTGGGGAAGGAAGTTATTTATTTTATTGCCGTCTGAGCAGCGCGCGGCCTCCGAGGCAACGATTAAAAGACACAATTTGCTAATGTCTGGCGATCGCAACTGTTGGGTGAGCTAGGTTGGGAGTTTCAGCAAATATGAATATGGGAAGAGCGCGTATGTATATATAAATTTTTTTGCGACCGTGGTATTTTAGCTTGATGGATGGGAAGTCTGGAAGAGACGCGAACCGTTGGAAGAAACAACTCTGCTGGTTCGTCTATGCGGTCCCCCATTACGCACGACACTGCGCCGATTTTTTTTTTTCCACCAACTATGAAAGTTACTCGCGGGATATTCTATTTTAAACAGTGGGACGCGGGAGGAGCGAGCGAGACAGTTGAATGGAACGGTATGGGGGGAGAGGAGCTCTCCCCTTTCCATCTTTTCATCTCACTCGGTGTGTATGTTGCACAGCTTGGCGCACGAAGTAGCCCCCCTTTTCCCCCTTTTAGGCGAACCTTCTTCTTCATCATCTTCTTCTTCTTCATTCTCTTGTTCTTCTTCTTCGGATTTTTATTCCTTTTTTTTGGTTACTCTTCATCTTCTTCTTCTTCTTCTTCGCTGTAGCCGATTTCGAGAGTTCCCACAAGGAAACGAAGAAATTGAATAGGACAGGAACTGGGATGAACCCCGTAAAGGAAGAGATGCGGATGATTCGGAAGGCCAGCCAGGTGAATCTGAGATCATCGGCTTGTGGCTTTGAGTATTCGAAACATTCAAGTGATTCGATGCTCGAGCGCGTAACTGTTCGAACGGAAGTTCCAAGTACTGGTCACGTGTCGACTATCGAAATCCAAAATGATTCTTCTTCGACCTAATTTCTTATTACCGAAAAAAGCGAAACTCGTTACATTGATCGAATTCGGTGGATTCCTGTTGAAGCTGGTTCCGAATTCTCAAAGGCAAGTGATTAGGGAAGCCAGCCAGGTGAATCCCAGATCATCAGCTTCTGACCTTAAGTATCGAAACGGATCTGAGCTTCTGTCAAAGCTGACGAGCACTTCAAATGATTAGGTGCTCCAGCGCATAACTGTTCGAAGAGAAGTTCCAAGTACTGGTCATGTGTCGATTACCGGAATCTGAAATATGATTCTTCTTCGACCTAATTTTTGATTACCAAAAAAAAAAGCGAAATTGGTTGCTTTGACCGAATTCGATGGAGACCCGTTGAAGATGGTTCTGAATCATCAAAGGCGTTTCAATCCTCACAGGAACAGATGCAGATGATTGGGAAAGCCAGCTAGGTGGATGTTAGATCATCAGCTTTTGACGTTAAGTATCAAAACGGTCAGGGCTTCTGTCAAAGCTGACGAGCACTTCAAATGATTAGGTGCTCCAGCGCATAACTGTTCGAAGAGAAGTTCCAAGTACTGGACATGTGGCGATTACCGGAATCTATAATATGATTCTTCTTCAACCTAATTTCTGATTACCAAAAAAAAAGCGAAAGTAGTTGCTTTGACCGAATTCGATGGAGACCCGTTGAAGCTGGTTCTGAATCATCAAAGGCGTTTCCTTCACGACCCAAATGGCTCCATCCCCCTCAGAACCCTAATTCACAATCGCACCCCCGTTATCAATCGATTATTAATTATCCATTAACTTTCGAACTATGGAGTCAAAATCTCTTCAGGCCTAGCTGCTCATGGAAAATCAGCCGTACCTCCTCCGAGCATTCCAACGATAACCCGATGTCGAAATGCTGATGCAACAATTAAAAACGGTTTCCCGCGCATTGTGAATCGAGTGTCCCGTCTGGGAATTCACCAAAGCGATAATTAGCGGCAGCTGAATACCATTAATTGGCTGATGCGCTCAATTTTGTGGATTTACGAATCGTTCCGTAAAACGGATTCCCGGGAAAATTTCATATCCCGCGCGATCGGTGACGCACACGCCTGCGGGCATTACCCTTTCGGGAAGGGCACGTGATTAATTCCCGCACGCCTTCGACGGCTCTTCACGACTAATTGAGTGACGAGATTGTTACCACGAATGGCAGGAAAAATCGACGGGCTGGATAGACGGAAAACGAAGAGGATAAATAAAATAGAAAAGAAGAAACGCTTCGTTTTGTGGATTATCGAATTGTTCCGTAAAACGGATTTCCGGGGAAAATTTCATATCCCGCGCGATCGGCGACGCACACGCTCAAGGACCTTCAGTGAAGGGCACGTGATTAATTCGCTTACGCCCTTGCAGGCTCTTCACGAATAATACGAGCGATCAGGTGGTTGCCGTAAACGGCAGGAAAAATCGCCGGACTGGATAGGCTGAAAAGAAAAAGTATCTAAAAAAGAATAATCTTATAAAAATTGAAAAACTCCTAACTGGAAAAAAAGTAAAAAAAAAAATTTATAAAAAAGTGTGATATAACAAGTAATTCGCATATTGTAGTCGCGAGATTTCCATGTATTTTAATGAGGAAGAAATCTCCCGAATAAGATATGCAAATTATTTGTCATTTCACACTTTTTTGTTGATTTTTCGTTCAACTTTCTTTCCACTCGGGAGTTTTTAAAATTTTTATACAATTATTTTTATTTCATTGTATTTAAAATACGATTACATCACGCGCCGCGATGAATACGATCTCGTGATAGCTTATGCGACTCTCTCTGGCGACATTGTCATTGGTTAATCGAAGTAACACCGCGAACTATATAGTTTTCACGTTAATTTAAAAATATATTGCCATAAACCAAGATCAAAGCGTATAGAATCGGTATGCAAAATTTTTTTGAGTAATTTTTTTTAGCGGTCACTCGGGAGTTGAAAAAGAGAAGAAAAAACGCTTAATTTTGTGGATTAGCGAACCGATCCATAAAACGGATACCCGGTAAAATTTCATATCGCGCGGATCGGTGACGCACAAGCGGGCGGATATTACAATTTCACGAAGGTCACGTGATCAATTCGCGTACGTCCTCGACGGCTCTTCACGACTAATACGAGCGACGAGGTCGTGAATGGCAGGAATGAGGGTCAATGTCAGGAGAAATCGTCTGTCCCGATAGCGGCAAAAAACAAAGAGCATTAAAAAAAAAAAAAGAAAAAGAAAAAAGAAACTCTTAATATCGTCGAATTACAAATCCTTCCCTAAAACGGATTCCCGGCAAAATTTCCAATCCCGCCGATCGGTGACGCACACGCTCGCGGATATTACGGATTAATTCGCGCACCCTCGACAGCTCTTCACGACCAATACGAGCGTCGAGCTCGTTGCCGTGAATGGCAGGAAAAATCGGCTCGATAGACGGAAAGGGAAGTGGGTAAAAAAAAGGAAAAGAAGAAACAGAAACAAGAGTAGAATAAAATAAAAAAGAGTCCATGGGTGTCCCGCGATGCCTTTTTCCTTTTTTCCGGCGTCCAAACTAGCGGCGTGAGAGGCCTCGCCAATAGTGGTCGGTCCACCCTTATCCCGCCGTTCGGCGTTTATCCCCCATCCTCCGATTTCCCGTCGCCCGCGCCGCTCCCCATCCCCGTCCGCGCCACTTGTTTTCCTCTATTTTCCAGCATTTTTTCCTTTTTCCCTTTTTTTTTCATGTGTACCCCAGTAACGAGGGTCCTCGCTGGTCCGGGCCAGCACGGGAGAGCCACTGGTTAGCCGTCCGTCCGTCGGTCCGGTCTAGCCCGACGCAACAAGTAGCAGATTATAAAAATCACTCGGCGCCCACCACGGCTCAACGGGTGTAAAAGCGGGATTAAAAAAAAGCGAAAAAAAAAAAAAAAGAAGAAGCGAAAGGATGAGAGAGGACCAAACGAGCCGGAGGTAAAAAGCGACCGGCGGTGAGCTTCGTGCGGCGGGAGGTGGAGGAGGACGAGGATAGCCGGGCTTTGGCGTGGAGCGAAACGGAGAGGTCGCTGGCGCTGCCAGCGTTGGCCGGAGTGAGAGCCGGAGGATGCTGGGCCGAATGTGAGAGGCTCGGATGCGGAATCGGCGGGTGGGAAGGAGAGAGGCCGGGGAATCGCCAAGGTGGACGGAGAGGCGACCAGGGGGCGATTTATCCCTGCACACGTATACGGCCGAATGTGTACCTGTTGTCTCTCACCTCTCGCGGTCCAGATCGCTCTCACCCTCTCGCTTTGTTTATCTCGTTCGGGCTCACGGGGCGCGTCCGGGGCGCTCTCTCGCTCCCCGGCCGTTCTCATCTCCCTCTTTGCAGATGGCAGAGTGCGTGAGTTCGATTTACATTAAACGCTGGTCAAGCTACGGTGCATGTGTGTGCGCTGCGTTTCGGAGGCACGCACGTGTTGGTCGCTGCCGGTCCCGCAGGAACGCTCATACTCCTCCTCATTGGCTCGACGCCGAACGGGAAAATTATCCGAAATTACAGCCCCGGCCTCCGTATACTATATTGGACATGTTAAATTCATGGCTTCCGGCGCATCGAATCCGATAGTTCAATTAACGTTTCGCTTTTCATGTTTTTTTTTTCTGACTGTCGGTTGTTCAATTTCGGGTCGAGACAAAAGCTCGGAAGGGCAAGCGCATTTTTCGGACAGGTGAGCGACAGCTTTGGGAAATTTGTAGGATCGGTTGTGTCGTTAACGGATTCGGAGGCACGGTTGAACTGCGCTTTGTGCTGGATATATCGGCGGTGCTGATGTGCGCGAAAGGACGCTTTGGAACTTCTGCAAAGAGTGGGGGAAAAAAGGCATGATTGGCGGGTCGAGAAAGTTATGCGAAATTGCAGCCTTGGCCCCTGTTATACTATATTTAATATGTTCAATTCATCGCTTCCGGCGCACCGAATCCGATAAATCAATTAACTTTGACTTTTTATTAAAAAAACAAAAAAAACAACAAAAAAAAAAATCTGGGCTGCGAACGCATTTTTGGGAGAGGTGAGCGAGAGCTTTGGGAAATTGTACGATCGGTTGGGCCATTAACGGATCCGAGAGCCCGGTTGAGCTGTGCCGATGTGTCCGAAAATCGTTCTGGATTTGGCGAAGGACGTTTTAGAACTTCAGCCGAGAGTAGGGAAAAAAGCACGACCGGCGGGTGGGGAAAATTATGCGAAATTGCAGCCTCGGCCCCTGTTATACTATATTGGAAATGTTTAATTCATCGCTTCCGGCGCACCGTATTCGATAGATCAATTACCATTTGACTTTTTTGTTTTTTTATATTTTTAAAAATTTTCCTCCTCTCGGTGATTCAATTTCGGAACAGCGAACGCACTTTTGGAACAGGTGAGCGACAGCTTTGTGAAATTGTATACACGGTTGTGTCATTAACGGATCCGGAGGCCAGGTCGGCCGTGCCGATGTGTCCGGAAATCGTTCGCGAGTTTCAGCGAAGGATGTTTTGAAAGTTCTGTCAAGAGTACGAAAAAAAGCACGATTGGCGGGTCGGGAAAATTATGCAAAATTGCGGCCGCGGCTTTTGTCTACTATATTGGAAATGTTTAATTCATCGCTTCCGGCGCACCGAATCCGATAGACCAACTGACGTTTCAATTTTAATTTGTTCTTTTAATTCTTAAACATTTTTTCCCTCTCGGTTGTTAAATTTCGAGTCGAGACGAAAGCTCGGAACGGCGAATGCGTTTTTGAGACAGGTGAGCGATAGCTTTATGAAATTGTACGATCCACTTGTGTCATCAGCGGATCCGGAGGCCAGGTCGGCCGTGCCGACGTGTCCGGAAATCATTCGCGAGTTTTGCCGAAGGATGTTTTGGAACTTCTGCCAAGAGTACGAAAAAAACGCACGATTGGCGGGTCAGGAAAATGATCCGGAATGACAGACCAACCCTGTTTATTATATCGGGCGTGTTAAATTCATCGCTTCCGGCGCATCGAATCCGATAATTCAATGAATCTTTCACTTTTTTTATTTATTTTTATTTTTTCCCTCTCAGTTGTTCGATTTCATACGAATACATTTTTGGGGCAGATGAGCGACAGCTTTGTGAAATTATACGATAGTTTATGTTATTAACGCAGCCGGAGGCCCGGTCGACTGTGCCGATGTGTCCGAAAAAGCATTCACTGGATTTAGCGAAGGATGTTTTGGAACTTCTGCCAAGAGTACGACAAAGGCATGATTGGCGTGTCGGGAAAATTATCCGAAATTGCAGCCTCGGCCTCCGTCTATTATATTGGAAATTTTTAATTTATCGCTTCCGCGCATCGAATGTGATCGTTCAATGAATGTTTCTTTATTTATTTATTTATTTATTTTTTTCGTTCTCAGTTGTTCAATTTCATACGAATACATTTTTGGGACAGATGAGCGACAGCTTTGTGAAATTGTACGGTCGTTTATTTCATTAGCGGAGCCGGAGGCCCGCTCGGCTGCGCCGATGTGCGCGAAAATCGTTCGCGAGCTTTAGCGAAGAATGTTTCGGAAGTTCTGCCAAGAGAACGGAAAAAATTGCAGCACATTGGCGAGTAGGGAAAATTTTCCCGACCCGATAATTATCCGAAATGACAGCCTCTGTCTCTGCATAGTATATTGGGCATGTTAAATTCATCGCTTCCGGAGCACCAAATCCGATAGTTCAATTAATGTTTCACTTCTTTTTTTTCCTCCGTTCGGATGTTCAATTTCGGTTCGAGACAAAAGCTCGGAAGGGCGATCGCAATTTCGGGACAGTGAGCGGCAGCTTTTATTATCGCGTCATTAACGGATCCGGAGGCTCGGCCGGCTGTGCCGATGTGACCGAAAACCGTTCACTAGCTTTAGGGAAAAATGTTTTGGAAGTTCTGCCAAGAGTACGGAAAAAGGTGCATTGTAAAAATAAATTGTAAATTTAATGTACTGGAACTTGAAATTCGCTTACATTATTTATTTATTTATTTATTTATTTATTTAACAGAAATAACCCTTTTACAAAGATATAATATAGTATAATATAGTCTGTTTTGGCATTAGATAATATTTATCATCTGGTTCATCTGTTGCAATCATCAACAATTATCAGTCCAGGGAATTTATCGGATGCGGCCAGCGCATCACAGATTATCATATCGCCTTTCACATATCACAATTTTCCATAGTTTTTATATTAATTAATTAATGAACATTAATGTACATTTTTCTTAAAATAAAAATGACAAATCTTTTGCCTGAAATTTGCAAAAATGTTTCACTAAAAATAAAAATTTCACTGTACAATTGTAATGCAAATGTGTTTCGAATTTTAGAAACAGTTTATGTAAAAAAGCTTCCAATACCGTACATTAATTTTCAAACTATTTTTTTTTGTACAGTGTACAACATGCTAGCTGGTCGGGGTAATTATGCGAAATTACAATCCCGGCCTCTCTATACTATATCGGACATGTTTAATTCATCGCTTCCGGCGCGCCGAATCCGATAGTTCAATTAACGTTTCACTTTTAATTTTTTTTCCTTTTCGGTTATTCAATTATTTCGTTCGAGCTTCAATTTCGGTTCGAACCAAAAGCCCGAAAGGGCGATTACATTTGTGGGACAGTTGAGCGACAGCTTTGTGAAATTGTACGATCGGTTCGGTCATTCGAAGGCTCGCTCGACTGTGCCAATGGGCGCGAAAATCGTTCGCTTGTTTTAGCGAAGTTCTGGAATGATTTGGAAGTTCTGCCAACACCCAGAAAAAAATTTATTTGACGGCCACCGTTTATTTTGTTAAAGTAAAATATTTATTTGATTTAAATAAATATTTATTTCATTTCAGTAACTGTTCACTTAATTTACATACATATTTATTTAAATCAAATAAATATTTTACTTAAACCAAATAAACGGTGGCCGTCAAATAAATTTTTTTTCTCGGTGAAGAGTACGAAAAAAGGTACAACACATTGGCGGGTCGGGAAAAATATCCGAAATTACAACTGTATTGGACATGTTGAATTAATCGCTTCAGGCGCGTTGAATCCGATAATGTAATTAACGTTTCACTTTTTATTTTTATTTTTTTCCCTTTCAGTTGTTCAATTTCGGTTCGAGCCAAACGTTTGGAAGGGCGAATACATAATTTGGGACAGTTGAACGACAGCTTTGTGAAATTATACGATCGGTCGGGTCGTTCAAAGGCCCGGTCGGCTGTGCCGATGGGCGCGAAAATCGTTCGCTAGTTTTAGCGAAGAATGTTTTGGAAGTTCTGCCAAGAGTACGGAAAAAGGTACAACACATTGGCGGCTCGGGAAAAGGGGTAAGAGTGCAATAGTGCTCCCGAGATCCACCGCAACTATCCGTACACTTATATACATTTCGTTTGGTGTACGGAAGACGTCGGATTTCTAGAACGTGACTAAAAATAAGATCCGTGTGTGCACTGCAGCACACTTCCCCCTCCCCCCCCCCCCCCCCCCCCCCCCCACCCCCCTTTCCTTACACCGTCACTTCGCGTCAACGAAATAAAATGGCAGCGTGCTCGCCTTGTAGTTTGAATGAAAAAAAAGCACGAAGGGAAAACGAACGAGCGGACCGTAAGGGAAAAGCGTCTAAAATTGGCGGGGACGCTGGTAGAAGATAGGTCGCGATTATCGCTGTAGGCGACGTTCGCGCGCAATATGCGATAGGAAAAATATCCTGAGGTATGAAAACTTTCATATTTTTTTCCCATTATTATTTTTTTTTCTAATCACGTAGATTCCTCATTGATAAAACAGCGAGTCATTTTATTTTTATTTTTTCAAAGTTCGTTTGAAATAGTGTCGAACGTGAAGTACCGATGTTTCATTGAGTTTCGGTTGGGAAGGAATTTAATTTAAAGTATGCAATTTGATGAATTATTACCAAAATTTGTGAAAACCTTCCTTGATAATGGGCTCAACTTTTCCCAAAAATTTGATTTGTTTTTTTTTCCTTTTTTTAATAAAAAAATGAAATGTTTGTAACAATGTTCAGAAAAGTGTTTTACCGAAAACAGACAACGGCTTTATCTGGGAGGAAGCGAAATACGGAAAGTGAACGAATGACGAAAAAAATAAAGATTTTTAGGAGAAGCCATTTTAAAAATGTCTTCTATTGGCCAATCTCGAAATTCGTTGGAGAGAAGAGGCGGTCGCTTTTTTCGTCTATCAGCGATTTTATTCGTGCCTCGGACCGAGCCCGGCCGAGTGAGATAGATTCGTACGCACATGCGATCTATGTATACGTAAAGACGAAGAAAAAGAGTAGCGGAGCCAAAGTAAAGTTGGCGAAGTGGAGGCAAAAGAACCGAGAAAGAAGGAGATAAAGAGAATTGAAAAGAGAGGGATTGGCGGCTGGCCTTGATGAAAATAGCTCAACGACTGACCATAGCTCCGACCACGCCGAGACGAAAATTTTTCGATCACGGAACGCCGGGCTGATTTTCAACCTCGAGCACAAAATGGAAATAAACACTGCGAACTTCCGGTAACTGAGTAAAGTTTATTTTTTATTAAAAAAAAAAGAATGCAAAAAAGAACGTTCCATTTTTTTTTTTAGAAAAACACGATTTTCCCTCGTTCTCACTTAATTTCTAGTAAAAACAACAAATGAAAATAAAAATAAAACTGACTCAGATCTAACGTTCGGTATTTGCAAACCTTATTTGCAAAAATCGCTCTACAATCTCCAAGATTTTAGTGAAAATTCTTAAAACGTCGAAGTTCCTTTTTTCCCTCGTTGTAACTTCATTTCTACATAAAAAACTTTGATATAAAAAATTTTTATATAAAAAGTTATTTACTAAACCGCGAAAAAGACGAAAAATGTTCGATCACGGAACGCCGAGCTGATTTTCAAGCTCGAGTACAAAATGGGTATAAACACTGTTTATTTTTGTAAAAAAAATACTACATAAAAGAACGCTCAATTTTTACAGGAAAACACAATTTTCTCTCGTTTTTATTTAATATTTTGTTATAAAAAATAAATAAAACTGCCGCATATCTAGCGTTCATTATTTGCAGAACGATTTGCAAAACGGTTCTGCAATCTCCAAAATTTTAATAAAAATTCCTGGAACGTCGAATTTCATTTTATTCCCAATTTTCACGCGCCGCGTACCGGAAATCGAAATTTCGCGTACGGCGCATTGGCCAACGATGCCGACGGCTCGGTGGGTGGTCCCTCGTGGTCGAGTCGCACATGCAACCTTCCACAAATGTTCGCCCGAGTGTTTCAACGACGCGCGTTCGACCGGCATGGAACACGCGCGCCGGCTTCGCAATCCCGAAGATCTAACTTGCCGACCGTCGAAGCGACGATCCTACGGCGAGAATTTCAACCCCCGGTTATATCGAAAACTGACCAGAAGATGTCAGCATCGAACTGTGTTGCGGGGTAACAGAGTTTGAGGACGAAATTGCTGTTTTACCACTGGTCATCGTCCGTGACACACTTTAACCTAACACAAAATAAAAAAAAATTGGCCTTCCATTATTTTCAAGTAACCCTGAGTGTTGTTTTCTCTATTTAATTTTTTTCTGCAAGGTGGATCTTTGTTTTGCTACGAAAAAAAAATATATATATGAAAGAAGGATTGCAAAAAAGGGTTGCACCCTGTGGAGAATGTGGGGACCACTTGACACCCTACAACAGGGCGGAAAAAAAAATTGACGGGGTGTCATAACAGTGGGTAAGGGTAGAGGAAAAAAAAGGTGGGCTCAGAACCCTTCGAGGGTCGCGAAGGGTGTCAGGCGATTTTTTGCAGGGGGCCGTGCAGGGACCCCGGACCGTTTCTTTGGTTCATTATGTGGCTAGACATTTTTTTTTATCGTGTGTCTGACATTTTTCTTTGTCGGGTCGCTAGACATTTTTTTTTCGTCTGGTACTTTGCCTGGAACCTTTTGAGAGGATTCTAATAGAGACGATTTATAAATCAGCACTTGTTTTTTGTGACTGAGCTGGTCACGATAATAAAAAAACACTAAATACATTAGGGGAGATTGGGGTTACTTGTCGCAGTTGACTGTGGAATGTTTTGGGCTCAGGTTAAGATGTCAAATTGGCGAGATCTCGGACCATTTTTTTGGTTCATTATATGGCTTGAAATTTTTTTTGTCGTGTGCTGACATTTTTTTTATCGTGTAGTGCTATGCCTGGGTCCTTTTGAAGACATTCTAATAGAGACGATTAACAAATTGGCACTTGTTCTTCGTGATTGAGCTGGTCAAAATAATACAAAAATGACACACGTGAGGGGAGATTCGGACTTGTCGCAGTTGATTTTGGAACGTTTTCGGCTAGGGTTATTATGATGACAAATTGACTAGATTGTTTTTGGATTTTTTTTTTAAGCAGGTAAATATCATCTTCCATATCAGCTGGCAAGTTGATTTTTTTAAAACGACAAATATAAAAATAAAAATGTATATTTACTAAATCCGCCAAGTCATAACGAGGCGCTCGTCTCTGCAAGGTTTCACACTCGAGTTAAGAAATTAAACTGTCCGGAGGTGTTAGGATTTTTTTATCGGTAGGTAAAGCCCTTCCCTCAATGTATGCCGAAGGGTGAATAAATTTGTTCGACGTTAATGGAAATAAAAATTTGGATGGAAAATTACAGAATGCCTTCGACAAACCTAATGCACTAAAAATGATGTACAAAAACTCTTTTCAAATGGTTACGGGTACTTTTTGCATAAATAAATTTGTCCTCCGTTTATGTACATAAAAATTGAATTGATAATTACAGAATGCATTCGAAAAAACCGAGTCCCTGTAGCGTTAAAAAAATGACCTATAAAAACTTTTCTTAAGGGGTTAACGGCACTTTTTTCCATTATTTTTTAACGAAGTCTCGTAGCGAGAGTATCCGGAGCGTCCCTCGTCCATCGAGCGAACCAACCCTCTCCGGCACATCCGAAGCACCCTCCGTCGTACGTTCTAAGCTGGTCCCCCTCGCCCCCACGATTTACCATTTAAGTGTACCGCTCTCTTTCTTCCATCCCCGCCGCTATCGGACGGCCTATTTTACCCCACTTTCGTCGTAGATTTTCCCCTCTTTCGGCCCCTCGAAGGATGGCCAGAACCATCGTGCTCCACCCCCAACAGACTTATATTCATCCCACTCGGCGACGAACGAGCTACCCCTGCTAGGCCAGCAGCAACGACACTTTTACGACATCGCGGCCTTTCGTACATTCTACGGCTATAACTATAAAAAATAATCATAAAAAAAAAAATCTCTTAAGGGCACATCGAAGCTTCGTTTTCAGGTGCACGATACATATCCACTGCACAGCAAGGTTATTTATTGCATCATTTTTTAAAATTATTTTTAATTATTAATACTTTAATAAGTAGTTGTAAGCGTGGGTTTATTAACAATATATGTACAACGATTTAACGACCTTTTCACATATTAGTCATTTGTGGATTTGCACATTAATACATACATGTATATACTTATTGGCAACGGGCCATCGACCGGAGCCCTTCAGCCCTACCGTAATTATTAATAGCTAATTATTAATTTCTGGATAAAAGCGAATTCCTCTTTCGAATACTCATTATCGCGGAATAATTAATGCGGAACCAGAGCTGGACAAAGTACAAAAAAAATACTTCAATTGCAAGGTACAAAGTATGGAGTCATTTTTGTACTTGAAGTATTTCTCAAGTACTTTTCGCAATTAGGTTCGTAGCGTTAAGCGTTGTCCAGGCTTAAAAAAAAGGTGCAAAAAAATTTGCTTCTTCATAGTCAAAAAGAGCTGACTGACATTTTCGTAATTCACGTTTTGAAGTTATTTTTAATCTATCCTTAACTTTTTTATTTAAAAAAAAAATCCATAAAATATTCATTTAATAAAATGAAAAAGGTCACGTCTCATTTTTTTTATCGATGTTTTTTTTTTTCCAATAAAATACCGAAAAGGAACTCGTCTCGTTCATTTTTAATGGGATTTCAAAAATTAATATTTAAAAATAAATTCTCGCTAAAATGACACTCATTGAAAGGTTTGGACAAATAATCATATATTAATATAAACATGAAGTCATGCTAATTCATCGAGTATTCGTAATGCGAGCGTTGTACTCAAAAAGTACTTGGATACTTGGTACTTGAAATCGTAAAAAAGTACTTGTGTACTTTAAGTACCAAACAAGTACCCGGTACTTCAAGTACTGCCCCACTCTATAAGGAACATAACAAAAAAATGAATTATGTTTATTCCATCGAACTTTCAATTTTTATTTAAATCGCATTTCTTTTTCTTTTCAATTTAATTGCCTCATCCGGTTAAAGAGAAGGCTCAGGTTGACGAGAAACCGATCGAGCCGTTCGGCGGCTCCGGAGGCGAGGTAAGGGTGAGCGGGCCGAGGCTTAACGGATCTCGAAAAGGTTCCCTCCCAGTACTTCAAGTACTTCCTAGCTCTGTAAGGAACATTTAAAAAATCTGAATTATGTTTATTCCATCGAACTTTCAATTTTTATTTAAATCGCATTTCTTTTTCTTTTCAATTTAATTGCCTCATCCGGTTAAAGAGAAGGCTCAGGTTGACGAGAAACCGATCGGGCCGTTCGGTGGCTCCGGAGGCGAGGTAAGGGTGAGCGGGCCGAGGCTTAACGGATCTTGGAAAGGATCCCTCCCGGCTCAGGGCCGGGGGCTCAGGCGTGTGAGCGCGTGCCCAAGTGATTTTTTGCCTTGCGAACAGCCTCACTTGCACTGATCCCACCGCTCGTACTTCTCGGGTTATACCAACAAACCTCCCTGCTCTCCGTACATTGCCTGTCTATCTCTCTTTTTCACTCCTCTTTTTTTTTTTTTTTTAAGGGTGGAACGAAGATTCCAGGGTGTAGGATAGATTGAAGCACGCCACGGTCACGGCTGGCCGGTGGGTAGCGAACGGGCTGGGACACATTATTAGCTTAATAACTCCGAGAGACCTTTTTTAATCCTCCGGTTGATGCCGCAGCGAGACTCACCCTCACTGCCGGGCTCTAACCCGGTTTTTCGAGTCCGACGATCTCCGTCTCGAGAGCTCGGGACCTCGAGGGATCCCGGAACGAGAACGGGAAGGCCTTAATTAAAAAATAAACAAGACGGCGCCGAGCGAGGAGAGGAAAAAAATGCCGGGAAATTGCGAGGAACATGGTAACCGAGGGGACGATCAAAAAGGCTGGGAAATTGTGAGGAACATGGTAATTGCGTAAAAGATTTTTAAGAAACATTGAGAATAAAAAGTCAGGAAAAATGAGATTTTCAAACCGTAGTGATGTTTTCTCGTATGAAGTCACTTCGGGTCGAAACAATTATATTGCCAAACCGAAAGTGACGATTTCTTTTATGAGGTCGCTTCCGGTAGAAAACTGAGATTTTCAAACCGGAAGTGACGTATTTCCGGTGTGAGGTTAAATCTCACTTGGTTTTGTACCGAGTAAATAATGTTGCGATTTTTTTTTTGCTCTAACGACGATGATTTTAATAATATTTCATTTTCATCGAGGAAACTATTCTTTGAAGGTTGTCTGTGAATTTTTTCAGATTTTTATTCGTACATTTTGGCTATTTTCGGGCCGTTCGATGATCGAGCATCAGCCCGTGTCCTCGTTAGAAGGGTGCGATTTGTACTTCTGCGGTTACCCCTTTTTTTTTTCTCGTAAAACCAACTACATACTTGGTAGGGATTAAGCCGAGAGCCCCTCGAATGGGAAACAGGTAGAAAAAAAGTGAGAGAGGATTACAAAAAAAGAAAGAAAAAAAAATCGAAACAGAAGCAAAAGACTACCTGATGCTCGGACGGGATCCGTTCAGGCCGCGAGGCAACCGCAGAGCCGAAGCAAAGGAAAAAAAAAAAACCCCGAACGACCTGTGTAAACACAGTGGATAAAAAAAGGAAGTATAAAAAAGCCGAACCTTCGACTCGGTCCTGGTGAATTAGGTAGGTGTTCTATTCGATGGAGAGCTAGAGAGAAAAAAAGAACAAGCTGTAAACACGGGACCAGGGAAAAGAGTGCCGACCGACAAAAAAAAAAAAAGGATTTTAAGTGATATTTATAGGGCTTTAAAAGCCGCTATTTAAAGTGGTTGGCAAACTGATTTCTACGGGTCCATTTCAAAGTGGAACATTAATAACAGAGGCTTCTCAAACTTTTTTGGGATTTAGGAGGCTAATTAATAAAGGACCGCGGAAACTACGACTGATACGCGAAAGCAGGTCAAATTTAGGGCACTTTTTCATTTTTTTTTTATTTTCGAGCGCAGAATATTTTTTGACGGGACCAAAATTTACAAAAACATCAAATTTGCCATTTCATGGCGGGAGTTCTGCGGATAAACGAAAATTACAAGATGTAGCAATGGGTGTAAAAGATTTAAATATCAGTGTATTTTTTATGTCAAGGTTTTATGTCGAGGTTTTATGTCAAGGTTTTATACCTCATATAAACTTATAAATCCAATTTACCGACAAAATATTAAATAATGAAAAATAAAACAATTGGGGCGTTAGTGTGCTAATTAAAGGACCGAGGAAACTACGACTAACAAGCAAAAGCAGGTCAAATTTTTTGCACTGTTCCATTTTTGTTTTTATTTGCGCACAGAATATTTTTAGAAAGACCAAAATACGAAGAAAAAAAAAATCAAGGTTGCTTTCCTATATCGGAAGCTTTGCGCCCAAACGAAAATTACAAGACCGAGCAATGTGAAATATGAAAATTTCAGCTTACTTTCTCTGTCAACCTTTTTAACTCATATAAACTTAAAAACCTGAAAAAAAAAAATTTAATTTTTAGCATATGCACCGAAAAATAAAAATGTTCTGAAAAGTTATCCCCCGATTTTTTGTCCTCGAGCTTCGATAAGAATGGCGGCTCGTCGTGGTTCGCTTCGGAAAGAAGAAAGGGGATTTTGCTACGGAGAAAATGCTATTTATATGTATAGGAGCCGAAGGTTTTGCTCGAGCGAGGGTGAGACAAAGAGGGTACAGCAACCACTGGAGGGGGGGAGGGGAGGGGGGGGGGGGGGAATGCTGGTTTCGCGTACGATTTTACTAAGGATGGAAGGAAGGAAGGTCCACGCGTTCATCGTCGTTGTCGTTACCGAGGGATGCCTGGGCCTCTCTTTCGTCCCTCGCTCTCTCGGCCGTTCCTCCTCCTCGACTTTCCCTGGCCGTCGTCATCTCCGGGGCGATTTTCCGCGGCACCTCTAAGAGAAGGGGCCAATGAGACGCTGGGCGTCGGTATTGATCCGAGGCGTCGTCCAGGAGACGCCCGCTCCAAGACGCCCGGCTCTTCGGGCGCCCTGCTGCTCCTCTCGGCTGCCCGGCTTTTCCACCACCGACACAAACCCCCCCACCCGGAGTGAGACGGAAGAATTCGCCGACGCTGGTGTGAGGTCCGCAGTTAACCGAAAAAAAATAAACAAAAAAAAATACCTTTTTCCATTTTTTTTTGCGACAAATTTCCGAAAAAAAAAAAATTAATCGAATCGAATCACTGTTTCAAGTGCTCTTGAGTTCCCGAAGAAGTCAATGATCGAAAAAACCCACCCATTTTTTTTCTCTCAAAAATCATAAAAATATCCCCCACCTTACCTACGGTTTCGTCATCATCAACGAAACGCCCATGTTCACAAAGTGCTCCAAATTCCTCCACGAAAAAGTCCTAAAAAAAAAATAAAAAAAATACCTTTTTTTCCATTTTTTTGCGACAAATTTCGGAAAAAAATAATCAATCGAATTAAATCACTGTTTTAACGCGCTCGTGAGTTCCCGAAGAAGTCAATGATCGAAAAATCCCATCCAATTTTTTTTCTCATCAATCATACAAAAATCCCCCACCTTACCTACGGTTTCGCCATCACCAACGAAACTCCCATCTTCAAAAAGTGCTCCAAATTCCTCCACGAAAAATTCCTAAAAAAAAAAAAAACAAAAAAAAATACAACTGCATCGATTCTGGCGACATTCCGTCGGATGTAGGAAGACGACACGAAACGCCATCCACGGCACTGGCGTCACAAAAATTGTCCGAAGAATTTCTCGCGGCCGAAGCGTCCTGCTCGGGCCAGTCTCTGGTCCCCGGTGCATTAACTGGTCGGAGGATTGAGGAAGAAGAAGCGGAGCGAGATGCGCATGGATCGAAGATGCGACGGGTGGACGGAGAGGGGAGCGGTGAGGACCAGAAGAAGCTGTACGAGATAGCGAGTGAGACTGGCTTCCTTTTATTTTCCTTCAATTTCCTTCCTTTCAGGCTACCCCATCAGCCTTTTCATTAATATTAAAACAGGAGCCCGTGGAGTCTCAGCGAGCCTGGCGGAGCTGCCGGTTTCAGAGGTGGGCTGGCGAGAGGGAGTGAGAGAAGCTTTCGGAGGGTTGGAGGTTTAAGGTAGCCTGGGCGGACCTGGAGTCTCTTTCTCTTCTCTTCTCTCCTCGCCGCTCTTCTCTTCTTGCTCTCCGGAGTAACCCTCTCGCTTCGGGGGGCCGCCCGAAGCTGTGTTTTCTATCTCGGCTCCGTTCTCTCCCCTCCGAACCACCCCCTCGCCCACCCCCTCGCCCACCCGGCCCGCGGAGAAAGAATCCTTCTCGCTTCTACTTGCGCGATTTCCCTGGCATCTCCTCCACGGCTAGGTGCGAGACACCGAGCCACCGAGGTGCCCCGGCTGTTTGGCTCGTTTTTCATCTTGATCTTCTAAAGTTACCAATTTGAACTGGCTCCTCTATCCTACGTGTAGCAGCTAACCCTCTCCTCTTACTCGAAAACCCCCCTCGCGACGAACGCCCGCCGCCTCGACACTCACATCGGCGAACGGCCTTCCTGGATCTCTCGCCGCGCTCGCTGTGTTCCGGCATTCCAGTTTGTTGCGAGGCGGCGAGTTGTCCGAAAACACATTTTTTGCAAACAATTATTTTTATTTTTATTTACTTTATGTATGATTTCTTTCATTTTTATTTGTTCTTTACGGAAGGGTACGCTTTCGAATATCTGACGAGTGCCATTGCCATTTTTTTTATATAGGTATTTTTTTTACTTTTTACATTTATTTTTCATGTAAGGATAGGCTTTCGAATATCTGCCTAGTGTACCATTGACAAGTACCGAATTTTTCCAAAGAATCATTATTTTTTTCTTATGCAGGATAAAAAAAAATCATTTTTGTTTATTTTTAATGTAAGGGTATGGTTTCGAATATCTGACGAGTGCCATTGCCATTTCTTTATATAGGTATTTATTTACTTTTTAAATTTATTTTTCATGTAAGGATACGCATTCGAATATTTGCCGAGTGTGCCAAATTGCCTGTAATTTTGTTTCTTAGGACACGATAGACCGTTGGGTTTCGCGATATGCCATCAGCAAGAGAAGGCATCGCCGTCTTCTTTTTCTGAATTAAAAATAGTGAATAATATTTTTTTGTTGCATTTTTTTTATCGATACAACTTCCATCGGCGCGAGTTTTGCTACGATAGCTTTAGGGCGGCTATGGACGCAAGGGGAGGGGGGAGAGGTGGTTGTGCCTCGTGTATTTTCCGCGAGATCTGCGCCAGGGACCATCCGTCTTAGTATCTGCCTCAGGGTGGGCGGTGAAATATAAGCTGGATCCACGGCGAAAGATAAATGAATCCACAACCTGCAGCCTCCCCGCGTCTCTCGAGCCACCCCCCCCTCCCCTCCTCGGTCCGCCGACCTCTTCCTCAACAGCGACGTCTTGCCGCGCAGCCCCCTCGTACCCTCTATAGCATCCACGCTAAAACCACCCTTCCATCGGAGAAACCCAAGACGCTCGCGCAGAGGATCTTCGGCAAGCCTCGTGTTCGTTCTCCAACTCCTCGATAAGAATAACAACCCTGTACTCCCAACTGCGAGACCGGCGATGCGCCTCGGCGTTAATTCTTAAGAATGCAAAGAGTCGCTCGGGTCCCTAAAAGAGTGGCCGAATAATGTTAATTCGTCTTCAGACGGTTGTCCCAAGGGCCGTCGACAAATCGTTCAGGATTTTTTTTCCCTCTTCAAAAATCAAAGGGCAAAAATAATTTCGGTTTTCGATATATATTGTCGTTTAAGAAATGCTCCCTGTTCCTTCGATGACCAATCACAAATCACCAATTGGTGGTCACCAATTTCAATCGAATAAACCCGACCACGTGTTTGATACTTGGTGCGGTTAAAGTTGCATTGACACTGCATTGGCTATAATTCATAGCCACGGGCATAGAGTTTTTCTTCGAAAATTATATACATTTAATCTGTAAAAGTCAACAAGTAAAAAACGAAATATTGAAATTTGGTTCACTGCTATTTTTTTTTTTTTAATTGAAAAATCCGTAGAGATCTGAGAGAAAAAAATAAAGAAGAAAGGTCCTTCGTGAAATCGGGGTGAGCCGATTTCGTTGAAAGCACCGGAAATCATTTTTGGTTTTATTTTCTTCGATTTGGAATCTACCGATTTTTCAAAAATTTTCGAAGAACACCTCCCGACACGCGTACAATCAGCACAAAAATTGGCATCATTCTACGATCGACCTCTCACGGAATATAAATTTATTTTTGTAATGTCAATTGTTCGTCACTTTAATGGTTTTATACCAGATCGGCCGTCGATAAAATTATTTTTTTGATGTCCCAAAAAAAGATCGCTAAAATTCCGAAACGTTTTCTGCGTGACCCGACGACGCTCCGTTGGATTAGACGAGGCAATGAAAATAAATCCATTCGGCTCAGCATAAAAGCGAACGAAAGAGAAACGTGTATGTTTGGAGTTGTAATAAAAAAGACGAACTGCACAAGTGAGGCCGAAGCGGGGAAAAAGAAAGATCGGCGAGCCCGGAAGGGTTGGATTGACCTAAACTGGGGTGGCCAAAAAGTGACCACCTGGACAACGGCCTGGCTGACCAGTCAAACGGGTTGTCCGAGAGACCCGCTGCTGCCGCCGTTGCCGTTGCTCGTCCATAGTTAAGTTTGACCGATAAAAATGTAACGTGGAAAAATCGTGCCGGGACGCCGAAAAACCGGTTTTTCGAACACAACCCGGACTGATCCCCGGGTCTCTCTTTCCGCATCGTTTTGCTGAATGGCCCCGGGGATCGCCGTGCGGGAAAGAAGTTCTGCCGGGCCGATGCGAGGGGAATTACGAAGTGGTGGTTCGCTGACCGTTGGTCGACCCTGAGGGGTTATTCGAGGCGGCTGAAGAAGGGCGCGAGTGGATCACGAAAAGGGTCGCACACATCAAGAAGGGGTCAGGGATTGTGCTGCCTGTGAAGCGAGAGACTTGTCCTCGCGACACACGACTCCGACGACAAGAAGGACGCCGCAGTCACCTTCGGCGAGAAGCGATCGAGAAATGTTATTACCGGTTTTTTATTTATTTTTTTTAAGTTGAAAGGCTCGATCGAAGAAACGGATCTTCAATGTCTGCAGAATTCGGGACTCGATCTTTTTGGTCTTTGGTCGATCGATTCTCCCGATTCCGGACCACCGTGCAAGCCGTTCATTATCTACTCGTTTTCTTCGCCGTTTTTTGTAGACTGCAAATAAATTTTGGTTGAACATTAATGAACGGTATTGGAAGCTTTTTTACGTAAACTTTTTCTGATATTTCAAACATATGTGCAATTTTACAGTAAAATTTTTATTTTTTATGAAAATCTTTGAAAATTTCAGACAGAAGATTTGGAATTTTAGTGTCTTGTATTTTCATTTTGCAAAAAAATCACATCAAGTTAAATTAATGTAAGTAATGTAAGCAAATTTAAAGTTCCAGGACATTAAATTTACGATTTATTTTTACAGTGTACCATTCGTATTTTTTCCCGATCGTTTCTTCTTCGCCTTTGGCAATGACGCCTAAAGTTGCCGAAGACTCATCTCGCCCGCTAGTCTGTTCTCGCGACACACGACTCCGATAACAAAAACACCGCCGTCACCTTCTGCGAAAAGTGCACTCAGAATAAAATTATTTGATCCATATCTGTGCATAAATATTCATTTCGATTTAATAACTATTTATTTAAATAGATATTTATCTGAATTAAATAAATATTTATTTCTATTGAACAGATTGATTGATATTTATCTGAATTAAGTAGATATTTATTTTTATTAAATAGATATTTATCTGGAGAGCGCCTGTCAAATAAATAATGTTTTTCTGGATATGACCGAGAAATATTGTTACAATTTTTTTTTTTTTTTTTTTGCGGATAAAAGTTGAAACGCTGTATCGAAGAAAGTCTTCAATGCCTACAGAATTCGGGACTCGATCGTTGCGGTCTCCATCGGACCGATTCTCCCGACTGCGGACCACCGTGCAAGCCGTTCATTGTCTCCTCGTTTTCTCCACCGTATTTTATACCAATCCTTCTTTTTCCCCGATCCTTTCTCCTCTGCCTCTGGCAATGACACGAGACACGCAAAGTTGCCGAAGACACATTTCGCCCGCTAGTCTCTCCCCGCCCTCCCCGTCGATCCTTCTTTCTTCCCGGCCCGCCGCCCCCCCCTTTCTGATAAGCATCGCTTTGCATACGATCGCCATTTTGCCGTGGCATAATTTAAATTTCGTTCCATTGTTTTGTCGCTCTTCTTGCTCTCGCTCCCCCCCCCCCCCCCCCCGTCGTTCCATTTCCCGCGCCTCTTTCTCCTTCGTTCTTCGCTTCTGTGTCCTCGTCTTCTTCTTCGCCGCCCCCGAGGAAAGCCTCGTACTTCCCTCAGCGTTGCGGCCATTTGCATTAAATTAGAATCAGAATTTTCTTGCTGGATAATTGGCCGACGACGAGGCGACGTCTACAGCCGCTGTTCCCGCTCTCTTCAGCCCCTCAGCCATCTTTTTCCACCCCCTGCAAACCGCCCCCTCCCCTGCCCAGGCAGCCGCGCGTTCTTGAATCGCCCCCTCGCTCAACCGACGCCCCCCTCGCAGTTCTCCATCTTACCGCGGAAGCGCTCTCTTTCCCGGCTTGACAACGCGGGGGCGGGGGCTGGGGTGGGGGTGGTTGAGTAAAATTTTAATTAATCCCGGAGAACAAAAATTACACACTACATTGCCGGCTGCCGGGAGGTGGAAGCCCACGATCGTCATCTTTAAGTAGGGTCGCTCGCGGCAAATGGCAAAGACTCGAGGGGGACGGAACATGCGTCACGAAGAAGTCGAAGACATAGCACACGAAAGGGGGAGAAGGGGGGTCGACGAAGAAACGACTCGTTAGCGGGGCGAAAGAGAAGATCAATGGACGGAGTTAGTTTCCTCGTTCGCAATGTTGTCATTGATTATCCCAAGCCAACCCCCCCCCCCCCCCCCCCCCCCCCTCGCCGCCGGCGCCCGTAATAAGAGAACGCGATCGTAGTTCTCCTGTTATGTGAGAAGTTAACTCTGATGAGGTCTTTGGTATAAACAATTGGCCACTTGGAACACAGCATGGGTTAAAAAAAAGAATTAAAAAATCTGCGACCATTGCAGAACTCCATCAAGACTTAAAATTTCGAATATATTTTCCTCCAAAACGATGCCAAAAAAATGTTTTTTGGAAAATTAATGAACGGTGATGGAAGCTTTTTTTTTACATAAACTGTTTCCGAAATGTCAAAGCCCTCTCCATGCAAATTTAAAGTAAAAATGTTTACTTTTAATGAACATTTTTACCTAAAATAAAAATACCAGTATTAAAATTTTAGAAAAAAAGTACATCACTGTTCAATTAATGTAAGTAATGTAAGCTCATTTTAAGTTCCAGTACATATCATTTACGATTCATTATTATAGTTGTTCTGTAAAATGAAAAACCGTTTCGGAGGAAAATATGTTCTGAGCGAATGTTGATCTTCAGCCCAACTTGAGCAGCGAAAAAGCAGCGTCCGCCAAAATGGTGTCATCCGGTGTATTCACGGGGTTGGTTGTTTATGGGGCCCGCGTTGCGGAGCACATCGAAGGGAACAGCGGTCTGTAGCGTTCCTGAAAGAGGATTCACAGCATCCACCTCCGCCGTTGATGCTGCGTTACCTCTACGTGAAAAGGCGAGCGGGGGTGGGTTGGTTGGTCGAGGTGGAGGGTGGGTGGTGGTTGTATCGTTCGAGGGTACGGCGAACCTCGAGACAGAGGTGAAGGGAGAGAGGGAAGAATAGAAAGAGAAAACCTCTGGCTGCCACGGGCTCGCCCGGTGAAACAATGGAACGAAATAAATAGCCCGTCTTTTGTCTTTTGTTTCTTGGCTCCATTGTTGGCGAGGCAGAGATAAGAAAACAAGAGAGACTCCGCAGCAGAAGCAGCAGCGGCAGCAGCGAGTACGCTTCGCTGTTTACGAGCCGAGCGTTCGAGGTTCTTCTTCCCTCCCTCCCCCGCCCTCTGCCTCTTCTCACCCCTTATTTCTGTGCTTGGCGCTCGCCTCGAGAACCCACCTTCCACCCATCATCCTTTCTTCCTAACGCCCGGGGCCCAGCCCTGGAAGCTGATGAAACTTTTTGTCCGGTCCGACGAGCGTTGTCCTCATATCCAAGCCCTGCGGTTGTTGCTACACGTCGTATCATGAAGTTGGACGACTTATACAGCTTTTTCCGCTGTCAAAGTTACTTGCGATAGCGGGAATTTTTAATTGGGCCTTATTTTTCCTCTCATTCGTACGACTTTTGGGTCCTGGGTAGTTGATACATTTTTATTGAGGCGTTTTCTTCATGTTGGGTTCGAAAAAGTGAACTCATTTGGGCATAGTAGGCGATCGTTTATTTCTTTTGGGCCTTATGTTCGAGGGACCGATGAATTGGACCATTCTTTAAAAAAGGAACTTAGCTGGGGTCTCGTTCAACTTCTATACTTTCGCGACGGAACATATTTTGGGCCGGAGATAACCCGGAAGCCACAATTTCTTGTCAAAAAAGTTCTGGGGCCTAAAACTAAGATGCCTATAAGACATTGACTCAACGTAGAATCGAATATATTCTCAATTCACTCCGCTTAGCCTTCCCAATCGCGCAAAGCATGACGGAAGGATCTATAATTCGTTGCAGACTTATAGTGAAGGTTAGTGAAGAATCGGGCCCCGAGGTCATAAACAAATGAAACCCCCGCTGTAGGTTGAATAGTAGTTGCAGCGAATGCCGGAGTCCAAAAATCCCATGGACACGGACGCACAGTCGGCGGGTTTGTATGGATCGGCCCGCGAGCTCATTGTGCGTTTCGCGCGAAGGGCCCTTCCGGACTGGACATCGGGCAGCGGTAACGGGGCCCCGTGAGCTCGGGTCATATGCATCGGGAGGGTACGGGGCTAATTTGAAAAACGGTAAACTGGTTTGTCCAGTTTGCCTCCTTTATTCGGTCTCCTTAGTGGGTTCCTTCGGCCGGGACACCTTGTCCGAAGGTAATGGTGGGGGCCTCACGATCGCCGTGGGACCCCGCGAGGGCCCCAATGTGGGGAGTTTCGCGCGACAGTCACCGGTCATTTTTACCAAAGAGTTTATCCAGTCAGTTATTGCTTTGGTCAGACGACGGACCGGACAGTCGCGGAGGATTTTTCGCAGCGGCAATTCGGGACCCGCGCTGGGCCCGTCGTAAGGGCCCATCGGATTCCGCGGCTCAATATCGGGAAAGTGGTGCTTGTGGGTACTTCCGGGAATCGTCGCGAGTTCGGCAATCCTTCGGGACACGTTAATACCGACTTCGTTATTGATCGGAATATATTTGTCTGGCGACACGGATATTCGAAGCTCGCGTCCGTCAAGGCAATTTTTCAAAGTTTCATTAGAATTCTCGAGCTGCGATGGGCTCCGGCGACGGGGACGGGGTACGCTCGGATGGGAAAGAGAAACGCTTTCCGCGCAGGGGAATCCACGGTGAAGTATAGCGGGCCATACTTTACTCTGCGGTCTGGAAGGCGTCTTAGGTAAAGGCAACTCGGAATTCTCGTAACAAGCCTCCGCTGGTCTCGCGGGCGGTATGAGGATGGGGATTCTGAGAAAACGAAGGAAAGGGGGGTATCGTGGATGTTCAACGAAGTTTCTCCCCCCCCCCCCCCCCCCCCCCCCACGGGGGTGGCGGTAGATCGGGCCAGGAGGCGCGCACAACCGTCGCCCCAAGATCCGAAATTGAAGCTACCTCGATTCAGATTGGACGAATTTGTATGGCTCAAGTGGAAAATAGCTTCTGGGAATTTTGCCCCGATCTCGGCAACGAGGTGGTCGGGGATTTTAAGAAACGGATGTTACTCTGGTTATGCAATCCATCGTGGAAAAAAAGAAAACAAAAAAAAATCCACTCGCCACAGCGGTGTAACTTCATGGTTAAGGGAAATCGAAGGTTGTCTTTTAGGTTGGCTTTTCATGGATACAAAGACCATTCGTGCGTGCGTTTCTCGTCGCGTGTTTCGCGTGACCACATGACGCCCAACAGCTGTCCTCGGAGGAGGCCGCGCGGGTCGAGGTGCCTTTCCTTTTCTCCGATATTTTTCGTGATTTTTACAAGACTTACCCCTTTTCCTGTTTGCGGACGGGCAAAGGTGGAGTTTGCACCGCGCTCGTGGGCGGGACGCGAGCGTAAGGGGTGACTTGAGGAAAGCCTTCCGCAAGAATTGTGCGCCATGTGCCAACACTCCCACGGTAAATGAACGGTCATCAAGGGACAAGGGACTTTTTTTTTTTTTTTCTTCACTTTTTTGAGATTTTTAACGGGACTTCGTTCCTCCTCTTCCTGCGCGAGGCTAGCGTCAAAGGGCGATTCTTGACTCTCCGTCGATTCAAGGACACGTGAGGCAGGCCCTTGGTCAAGATTGCACACCACGTGCCAAGGCTCTCATGGTGAATAAGTTAGTGCGGTGGACAATTTTCTCCGGTGGGTGGACAATTTTCTCCGGTGGGTGTAACGCACCGGCATTCACCCTTGCAATCGTCAACCACCCTTCCAGCCTCGAGCCAACGGCGCCATTTATTTTTTATTTTCGTCAAAGTTACGGCGCCCGTTTGAGGTCCGCGGCTTCGCGGATTCTTGGAAATCGAAGGTACCATTTTTTGTTTTGGTCACTTTCAATCTTCACAGGTAGTCGATTTGACTACTTCCGGTTGAAGACGTCCAATGCCTGCGCGATTTAATTTCACGGAAAATTAAATCGACCAATCTCCAAGCGAATCGATAATTAACAATGGACTTCGAGATTTCGATGTTTCGGTAAAATATTGAAAATCGATCGCTTTTCGATTACGCCATTCATATTCGTTCGTCGTATTGAAAAATGACCCGACGGTCATTAATTGAGTCTCTCTTCTTCACTCCTCCTCATCTTCTTCTTCCTCTTCCCGGATAGCTCGCATAATTGGCAACAAAAAAGAAGCGCATAAAAACATGATTGAACCCTCTCGGGAATTTAATGAAATTCTCGGAAGACTGATCCCTCCCTCTCTCCCTCAAGGGAGCGCGGGGGATCGCGCAGATCTCGTTCGAAGATACGAAAGACAGTGGGTTGAATTTTCTGTTTCACCGTCTCTACTCTGTCTCCTTGTCGGGCCGGAGAGAAAGAGCCGCCGGGTCTAACGCGTTTCTCCAGAAAGAGCGAGTCGCTACTAGAGGGATGGTTTTAATGATTTTGGGGGGGAGGGGGGGGGGGGGACTTGCCAGAGCGAACGAACTACCGTTAACCCTTTCTCGTTTCTCGGGGGGTTGCTCGCGCTCGCTTCGGCATGGCGTCCCACCTTCTCCTCCACCATCGCCCACACCGTCATACCGCGCTTGTTCGCCGAGGGGCGGGGAAGGGGGTGAATTTTTAAGCCCTTACTTTCGGAAGGATATCCCGGCCCTCTCGCTCGCTCGCGCTCACTTTTTCCCTTCCAGTCGCGCACCCTCGGCCAGCTTTTAGCCGTCCGAAGTTCAACCCTCGAGTACCCTCCGCCCCCGTCCCCGAGCCGCCCTTTTCGCTACTCGAAACCTTCGCAACGGTGGCGGGAAAGCCGACCGACGCGGACAACGGCGGTGCGACGGGGATGGAAATAGAACGAAGAAGGGTCGCTACGGACGAAAGCAACGCTGCGCGAAAGATGCCGAGCAAAATGGAGGCGTATATTTCTATTATAATATACACCCGCAAGGATGAGTCTTTCCGGAATTCGCCTCCAAGGCTGTTATTGATCTGCCGTGACGGTCGAAAAAAAAAAATTATATATATATTGTCATTTAATTTTTTTTGGGAATTTTTGTTTTGTCGGTACTGAATAATAGAGATTTAAAAAAATTAATATGTATTCGGTAATTGCGGGTAAAAGGATGTAGTTAATGCGATGACTGTCTAAAATGTCTATTTTACGGGCGATCGACGTCTCCGCCGACGCTCTATAAATAGGGAAATTCTTAAATGCGCTTAATTCTGCTTGGCGCCTTTTGAGCCGCCTAGCCGAGGCTGATAGAACGCTACCTTGTGCACCGGAATCACGAGAAGAGCCCCGTTATGCCATGTCGGTTGAAATAAAGAGGTTATATAGATTTTGTCTAAATTTGTTGGGAATTTCGTTTTGTCGGTAATCAATAATTAGCATACAATTTTTTTTATATATAATATGTGTTCGGGAATTGCAAATAAAAGGATTTTGTATTTAACCCAATGACTGTCAAAAATGTCTACTTTACTGTTGATCGCCGCCTCTATCGGCGCTCTGTTAATACGGAATTTCTGAAACGCGCTTAATTTCGCTCGGCGCCTTTGAGCCGTCTCGCCGAGGCTGATAGAACGCTGTCCTGTGCACCGTAATAAATTATCGTAATACTAAATAATAATGCACCGCATGAATAATCAACATAAGAAATTCTATGTATCATTAAAAAAATTAATAAGTATTCGGCAATTACAGATAAAACGATTTTGTATTTAACCCAATGAGCGTCTAAAATATTGACAGGCTGATAGAACGCTGTTCTGTGCACCGTAATAGATAATCGTAATACTGAATGATAATGCACCGTATAAATAATCAACATAAAAAAATAATATCTATCATTAAAAAAAATTAATAAGTAGTCGGCAATTACAGATAAAACGATTTTGTATTTAACCCAACGAGATTCTAAAATGTCTATTTAACTGTTGATCGACGCCTCCGTCGATCAACAGTGAATACGGAACTTCTGAAATGCGCTTAATTTTGCTTGGCGCCTTGCGAACCGTCTAGCCGCGGCTGATAGAACGCTGTCCTGTGCACCGGGAACACAAGAAGAGCCTCGTTATTTCTGGTTTATGGTATCACGCCTCTTGTCCAACCACCGCGGAGCCATCCACTGGAGGATTCCGTTACTATTTATTTCGCCGTTGAATATGAGATGGTACTTGCCACGCACCGAGAAAGAGGGTGGCTGGGATAGACGTCGAAAGGGAACACTGCTTAACCCTGGAGGGAAAGGAAACACTGCTCAAGTGAAAAAAAAAAAAACATGAAAAAATAGATGGATGGATATAATTGTATGAAGAGCTATATAGACTCATACATAATTGTAAGTTATTATAATTACGCGATATCGTATATAACAATTGTTATTCAGGACCGAAAAAAATCTTTGTCTCCTTCGTTTGACAAAACCGTCGAGTTATGACGCCCAACCACCCCGGAGCCATCAATTCGGGGATTTTGTTGCACAGTAAAAAAAAAAAATTCGTAGAATCGGAATACGAATTTTCGTAAAATTAATTTTGTTGAATAAGTGACAAACTCGTTTGTTCAAATTTGAATATAAAAAACCTGCCCTTTTATTTGCCGTGTCATTAACAATTTTAGTTTGTACATTTGTGGGTAAAACTTAGACCCGGATGGTGCGATCGAAAAATTAACAAATAAAAAATTATGGACATTTGTGGGCAATAAGTTGTAAAAAGTACAAACTTTTTTTTACAGTGTACTATTTATTTCGCAGTAGAATATGAAACTCGCGACGTATCAAGAAAAAGGGTGGTTGGGATGGACGCCGAAAAGGAAAACTGCACAAGCCTTTGGAGCACCTCTTTGAATTAAAAAACAATGCATTAATAACCAACCGGTGTATTTGGAACTTTATATTTGTAAAAAAATATGTATGTTTTAAAGGGTTAACCCTGAACGAAAAGGAAACTGCTAGAGTCAAAAAACAAAACGGCAAAAAAATATAGATGAACGTACATAATTTTATACAATTATAATTACCCGCGATCGTATATAATAATTTTTATTCAGGATAGTAGAAAAAAAAAAAAAAAATGTTAAATTCGCTTGTTTCGTTCGGTTGAGAAAACCGTCGAGTTATGACGTTGCGAACGGGGCGGCGCGTGTGAGCATATCTCTTCGTTCACGGTAAAAATTAATTATATCTCCTCGAAAGTCGAAATCGAGTTATGGGGGGTTGAAAGGTTTGTTTTGCCCTCTTCCCTCAACCCTTTTTTGCCCCTCGCTCCCCGGCTCGACGAGGACTCCCGGTCGGTATCACGCGTTCCTCTCTCGGTGCATGAACGGTTACCGGGAAGAGGATGGCGCGGACAGAAGCATATCGTTGCCACCGTTATATATACGAGCGAGCTCATTCTCCGGCGGCCTCGCCGTCTCGCTCCACCCTCAAAGTGCGAGCGAAAGGCGAGTGGAAAACGAGGACTGCAGGGTTTGAGGAAGACAGCGGAAAGCAACGAGTCTCGTACACCGAGACTCATGCGCGAGCTACCAGTGAGCACGGAAATTTTAAACGAAAGTTTGCTAATGAAGGCGACTACCATTGGGTGCCGAGGGGTGGAGGGCGCGGGCGGGCCGTCGGGGGTGCAGCGGCCAAATCGCTCGACGCCGAGCGATTCTCGCTTCTCTCCTCTCGCGAGGGGGTTGGGAGCCTCGGCTTTTCATTTGTCATAATTCCACACTTCCACGACTCCTTTATCTTCGATGCTCCGGAAATAGGAACATTTCTTAGCTCTCGATGCCGAGATCCCTTCGACGAAAAAAATCTTCCTTTCGACGGGGGAAAAAATGTCCGATCGAGAATTCGATCTGTCGCGAGGGGCGAAAAAAGGTTTTAGAAGATCGGTAATTTGGATGATGTTCGACGTTTCGTTTAATTAATTGCCTTCAAGAAAATTAATACCCGGTGAAGACACTTTTTCCATCAATGTCTTCGAATCTACCTTACCGACCTTACTGCCTAAGATTCTTGCTTCTCTCCTCTCGCGAGGGGGTTGAGAGTCTCGGCTTTTCATTTGTCATAATTCCACACTTCCACGACTCCTTTATCTTCGATGCTCCGGAAATAGGAAAATTTCTTAGCTCTCGATGCCGAGATCCCTTTGACGAAAAAAATCTTCCTTTCGACGGGGAAAAAAATGTCCGATCGAGAATTCGATCTGTCATTTTAATTGTCTTATTTTAGACAATTACTGTTTTAGTTTTAGAAGAGCCCAGAACTCGTCAACTTTTACGTTGAACGACATGCTTTTGAAGTGTTTTGACGTTTTTTTGTTTTTACAAAATTGAACCCCGATGAAGACACTTTTTTCCAACAATGCCTTCAGATCTACCTTACCGACCTTACGTCGCTGAAGATATCTGCATGATATTTAATTTGTGGCAAGTTTCGGGCAATGCGGCGGTTTTAGGAGGAAATAAAATTGTTTACTTGTAGCACTTCATTCTCTATGTGAACTTCCCTGAGCGAAGTTTGTGCGATGCAAAACACAACCGTTATAACTTGGTGAAATTTAGTCTCAAGATTTAGTCATGCGGATATCTCCACGGTCATCCGAACTTACTGCTAAGAATCTCGCTTATCCTCTCGCGAGACGCGTGGGACTCACGGCTTTTCATTTGTTATAATTCCGCACTTCAGCGACGCCTTGATCTTCAACATTCTGGAAATACGAAAACTTCTTGGCTCTCGATGCGGAAATCCATTTCACGAAAAAATCGTACTTTCGAGCCCGAGTTCATGCGGAGCCAGGGGGTGTGAAAAAAAGTCTCCGATCGAGAATTCGACCTGTTATTCTTCAGATTAAAAATCTCGAACCTCGTTAAAATCAACGATATCTATGATCATAGATATCGTTAATTTTTACGAGGTTCGAGGTTTCTTTTAATTAATTGTCTTTAAAAAAATTAACTCCCGAAGAAGACACTTTTCTTCAACCAGTGTCTTCAGATCTACCTTACCGACCTTACTGCCTAAGATCTAAATTTTTTTTAGCTCATCGAGGGTGAAATCGATAGCACAGGAGGGTTCGATAAAAATGTCTTCCGTTTCGCAATCCCTTCCGCAGGGTGAATATTTATTCCTCGAATTGCCGTCGTAGTTCCCATCTTCGCACATCCCCCGATCTCCGACCTTTGCTCGATTCCACTGGTTCTTCGGTATTGTAAATTTTTTTTATCGATTGTTTTTAAAACATCAACCCCTAAAAAATACACTTTTCGCACCAATGTCTTCAGATCTATGTTACCGACCTTACCGCCTAAGATCTAAATATTTTTAGTCCGCCAAGGGTGAAATCGATGGCACAGCAGGTTTCGAAAAAATGTCTTTTATTTCGCAACCCCTTCCTCAGTATGAAAATGTCTGCCGCGCATTCCACTAACGTTCGTGCAGCATCTCCTGATGTATGATTTTTTCTCGATGCCACTCGTCCTTCGCCATTGGAAAATTTTCATCAAAATTTCTCGGCATTGAATAATTGAATTCTATCGAAGATGTGTCTGGCAGGTACTTGGCTGGTTCGGGCCTCGATTGCCGATCGTCACTCCCAGACGGGGAAAGCGGGATCGATGATGCGCTCGGGTCTTAGGATCGGAGGCTGGAATCTGGCGACTCGCGCGAATTACCCAGTGAAAATCGGATTAGCACTTGGTCGATAAGGACCTCGCCGGATAAACCATCGGCCTCGGCAGTCTTTCCGGCTCGGAGTGACTTGATATTTCTTCGACGTGAAAACCGAAGGTGAAGGACATTGTTCGAGTCCACGGGGATATCTTAACGATAGGAAACTTCGCTATCAGCCCACTGTTACCTCGAATAAGGGTAGGACAGTAGCCAATCCCGTGGCTGATTCGCTCGGAGCGAAGGGGGAGCCTTCGAGTTAGCCGAACGAATTTCACTTTGGCTATCGATCGAAGACGCCGAGTGCCCGTTTAATATTTCAACCGGATGAAATAATGTTAAGGTGAGGATTTGATGCAACATTTATGCCGGCTGAAGAAGAAGGAGCAGCGGCAAAGCGCGGAGACGGCGAAATTCGAAGGCGGGACCGAAGGACTACGTGGGATGGCGCGACGCACTTATAATTCCCGCTCGAATCAAGAATTCCTTAATTTGACATTACGAGGGATCCACCGAACGAGACTACGTTATTTCATCAGACGTGTGTTACGAATTGACGAGCGAAAAAAAAATCTCCCTAATATTCTTACTGTCGGGGAAATTTTATTTTTAATAATTCAACATCAATTCAACCTCAGCGTCGAGAAAAATTCGTAGAAGGTTTTTCTCAAAGCTAAATTTAAATAAATATGTATATCGAAAATTGATTGAAAAAACATCTTGTCAAAAATAATAATGATAATCAATTATCATTACTCAAATTTCAATTCGAAGTTGGGACGAATTTTAGGATTTTTTAAATGAAAATATATTTTTGTCGAATATGAGTAAAATAATAAATCAAATTCGTAGAAGGTTTTTTTCAAAACTAAATTTAAATAAATATGTATATCGTAAATTGATGGAAGAAAACATCTTGTCAAAAATAATAATGATAATCAATTATCATTACTCAAATTTCAATTCGAAGTTGGGACGTATTTTAGGATGTTTAAATGGAAATATATTTTTGTCGAATATGAGTAAAATAATAAATCGCTGGCTGAAGGAGTTCGGTCGATGGCTAATTGGCAGCATGTGTGTAATTTTAGTCTTTTATATATCAAAAACTATTCCATGTTATATATTGTCGATAAATTCACTGCTATTACTACTAATAAATCCACAATGACAGTCAATGACGAATCATCAATTAATTTTTAGATAAAAATTGAAGCTGCACGAGAGTATCGGATATCTTTTTTTTTTAGCCTTTTCGGTCGATGCAGTTCGGGGGTTCGAGAAAGTATAGACATTGATCGGAACATATATTCGTCGCATCAATCTCGTCACGGTAAAAACACATATGTCAGTGACGACGAACGGACAAATGCAGAGGAGTGATTTGCTGGACTTTTTTTTATGAAAACATATTTTTGTCGAACAGTAAAACAATAGATTAATAATGGCAATCAATAATAAATCATAATAAAAATTTTAGACAAAAATGGACGTTGCTATTCAACTAAAAAAACAAAATAAATCAATAATAAATAATAAATTAAATTGTAGATAAAAATTGACGGTCTTTTTGAACTAAAAGCACACATATCAGCGTCCACGAAAGGAAAAATGCAGAGTCCCAATATTGTACATTTTTTTCAATAGAAATATATTTGTGTCGAATAACATTAAAATAATAAATCAATAATGACAATCGATAATAAATCATAAATTAATTTTTACATAAAATTGAATGTGTATTTTTACTCCTTTCCCGTGGATGCAATTCGGGAGTTCGAGAGTGTGTAGACATTGGTCAGAACGTATATTCGCGGGATCAATCTCGACACGGTAAAAACACACATACCAGCGTCCACGAACGGAGAAATGCAGAGCAGTGATTTTCACGACTTTTCCGATGTTGCAGCACACAGTGGTGCAGCTCGCTCGGCAACTCGTTCCTCCCCGGTCTCTCTCTCTCTTCAACTCTGATGCAGAGTCCGCGGACTTCTCGTACAAGCCCCGCTCTTTCTCTCCGCGTTTGCCCTCTCGTCGGTCGGTTCTCCTGCTCTCCATCTCGCCCGGCTCACTCTCACTCGCTCGCTTCTTCGGCTCGCGCTCTGGGTAAATTGACTTTTCCTAATAAACCAACTCGCGAGGCAACTTCGACGAAAATCATTTAAAACTTTGCCAGACTCGAATTTGCCTCTCGTTTTAATGCCGCGTCCGCCCTTCCTTTCCCACTTTACCCGAACGCCCCCAATCCGCACAGAGGACCGACCTCTGTGTGGACGCCCGCAACGCCGAAACGGCTACGAGAAGTTGCATATCGCATTGTCGGCTCCTTTGAGAAATAAATCGAAAATGGAAGACGGAGAAAAAAAACAGTGGGTATGCTTCTGCAGAGGAAAGCTACGGATTCTCATTATCGAGCGAATTGAAAGGTTGTCGAAAAATTAAAGAAACTGATCGCTGATGAAAATTATGTATTTTTTAATTGTATGTATTTATATCAGTGACTATAGATCAAATTTATTATCATTTTTTTTTTTTTCAACTAAGAATACTGCTTCATCAGAATTCTTATAATCGAGTTTGTTGACAGATTTTCGAAAAAATGAAGAAACTGATCGCTGATGAAAATTTTGCTTTATTATCGTATTTGTTTGTATCAGTGACTATAAATCAAATTTATTAATTTTTTTTTTCGATCAAGAATACTGCTCCATCAGAATTCTTATATGGATTCTTATAATCGGGCGAATTGAAAGATTTTCAAAAAAATTACAGAAAATGATTGCTGATGACAATTATGTTTTTTTTTCGTTTTTATTTCTATGAGTCACTATAAATCAAATGTATTAAAAAATTATATATTGTTTTCAATCAAGAATACTGTTCCATCAAGATTACGACTGCGAGAGAATAGTTCGCTGGTCCAAACTGTCCCAAAGCCTCTAAAAAGGAAAGTTAAATAAAAACCATCAAAGAAAGCTTTAGCCATCGACTCGTCACGGAAGCCAAAATTTCAAAAAAAAAGACGTAGATCGAAGCGAAGAAAAAATTGAGATATAATTCAACGCCGCGCCGTTTTGTCACTCGGAATGGGCGATAACGTTGAAGACGAGAAGCTTGTCTCTCTCCCGCCTTGTCTCGGACTCGAGTTCTGGCGCTTCCGAACCCATCGCCCCATCAACTTCAGCGCTCGCGTCTCAGTTTTCTCTCTCCCCGCTTTTTCCTTTTATTACCCCGACAACGACGACGACGGCGGCGACGTCGACGACGACGTCGCCGTCGAGAAGAAAGGGAGAAAAGAGAGCGGCAAAGGGTGGGGGGGGGGGGGGGGTCGAGGAGGAGAAAGGGGGATAAAGGCGAGAGAACGCGAGAGCCAGGACTCGAGGGTGGCTCTGGCGAGGCTCTGGTGTTCACTGGCGAGAAGGGGTGGCCTCCGGCCGGCTCCCTGGGGGTGGGTGGTGGGAGCGGCCATCTTTATTTCACTGGCTCACCCCCGCTACCCACCCGTGCGACTCCTCCGGAGCAGCATTTTAGCCCCAACGGTCCTGGCACACCTCTTTGCGCGCACACGCTTCTTCTCTTTCGCCCCTTCCGAGATACCCCCGGCGACTTCTCTTTCTCCTCTTTCTGCCCCTGCGCCACCTTCCCTTACCTTCCCCTGCGGACTCACGACGTTCCATATATAACTAGCTCCATCCATCCGTCGCGCACCCTCGATTGCTTCGACTCGTCGACATTTTCCGTTCCTTTTTTGTTTTCTCCCTAATTTCTTACCTTCTCGACGTACAACCATGGCAAAGGATTCTTGTCGAATTTATCATCGAATGCCTCGAGACGATTCTTCGGTGGATAATGCTTAAAAAATTATTTTTTGCAGGCTCGATGTGCATATTTGATAGCAGATTATGGGACGTCACTTCCGGTTTGAAAATCTCAGTTTTCGACCGGAAGTGACGTCACACGGAAAAGCGTCACGTCCGGTCGAAAAATTAGTTGAAAAAAATCTTAAAGAAAAATAAGATTTTTAAACCGGAAGTGACGTCACACCGACATTTTTCAAAGTTTTCTCTATGAGGTCACTTGAGGTTTAAAAGTGAGATTTTCAAACCGGAAGTGACTGACGCGCGCATCGTGTAAGTCTTGAAACTTCTCGCATTGCGCTGGAAAAAATGACCCAACTCTGTTCAATTCCCTTTATTTCTCTCATTGACGCTTTGAGCGGCTCTTCTTCTGATCGGAGGGGGATATTTTCAATTCGAAATTTTCAATACTCGCGAAACTTCGCGGTCTATATTATGTGTGATGCTGCGCGTTTCGGAACCGTTACGTGCGCACGGCTATTTCGATGAATTGAAGGACTGAGACGCCCGAAAGAATGAAAAAAGGAAGATGGAAACGGGTATGAGAGCGTCTGCTGGCGAAGGGTCGCGGTACCGATAATCCAATTGTCCTTAGAAACCGTTCTCTCGTGCCAACTCAACCTCACAAAACAATAATTGTGAGCAACCTTTACAAGGTTATCCTCTCGAGCGCGGCACTCTTACGATAATAATATTATATAAGTTCCATCTTTGCAGGACGCTTTGTCCTCGGCAGAACAATCGATGGAAAAGGCTGTATCGAGAAAGCGTTTACGACCGGGAGAGCATTTGTTCAAGAAAATGGGGAAACTGAAAAAAAAATGTCCTCCGCTATGAAATGAGACAAAATTGAGAAACACGATGTTATTATTATTACTTATTCATAACGAAGCTCTAGGACGACGTCTCTCGAAAACCAACACCAGATAAAAATGAGTTATCAAGTCAAATAATTGAAAAAAAAAAAATTAATTTATAGTGACTGATACAAATAAATACGAAAAAAAAAAACATAATCACTTTAATAAAATATTAATTTGTTAAAGGACTTCGGTCGATGACCAATTGACAATATGCAACATACATGGAAGTTAAGTTTGTTAGATATAAAAAACTGTAACATCTTATCTATTGTCAATAAATCAACCACCAGTACTAAAATTTTAATCATATATATATTTATGTATGCGAATGAAAAGTTATTGGATTAAAAAAGTATGCATAAGACGAATTATTTTTCTGTTCTTCAAGGTAGAAACTCATAGGAACGAGCCGATATCGAGGCGTTCGATGAGGTGTATTTCGGAAGCTGCAACCCCAACTCTTTCAATACAAATAGTTCGAAAATAGAGGTGCGGGTCGCCCAAAAAAATCCTCACGAACGATAACTCAACGGAACAGAACCTTGCATCCGGTTCTACAATCGAGTTGCCTCGAACTGGATTTACCACCCCAATTGCGTTTAGCCGCTTGATGAACGAAAGAACGAGATTCGGCCGCGCTAAGAAGAAGACGCCTTTTCTCCGGGCGAGGGATCGATATCCGTTGTAAGCGGTCTGTCGGTGTGTCCGTCGTGTGTCCGGGTGTTCGAGCGAGGAAACTGGCGCTGCTTCTCGGGGGTGGTAGGTAGCTGCTGCTGGCGGCGCTCTTTCTCCGCTCTTCTCGCTCTCGAACCGTGAAGAGTGAAGAGAAGTGAAAGAGGGTTGAAGAAGGAGACTGTAGGGTGGGTAGGAAAAGGGGGTGAAGAACTCGGCGTCGGAGGGTTTAATGCTGCAGGAAGGCTGAGACGGAGAGGAGCGACCAGAAGAAGGAGAACGAAGGAAAATGAAGTAAAAGGAAGAGCAAGAGAGAGTAAGAGGTACGCCCCACGGGGGTTGATATTTAAATCTCCCCTTTTCTAATTTCACCCCTCTAGCCCGCTCGGGCCGCGCGTTTCACCGTTCCAGCAGTGAAGCCCGGCCGCCTCCACCCTCTTTCTCCTTTTCCTTCTTCAGCCACCCAACCCCCGGCCCCCCCCGGTCGTCCCGTGGGTACCCTGGCCGTTTCCCGAACCCCCTTTCCCAGCACCTCGGCAACTACGGCGAGCGACGCCGGCCGCCATCATGAAAATATTAAGAACTCCGGGAAAATGGCCGCCCCCACCCTCGCGCCTTCGCGCCCGAGCTAAGGAAAAGCTCGGCGCGCTTCCGCCACCGTCTCTCAGAAACTGCAGGACAATGAGAGCCGTCGTAGAGAAAATGTTCATGTTTTTCCTACAATGTTCAATTTATTTTTTATTTTTTATTTACCGAACGTTTTCGAAAAAAACGTTGCGAGTCAACTACGCGAGATTCGATGATGGTGGAGACATCACATGAGTCGGTGTCATTTTTTTTTTTTTTTTACCGCTATTGAAAATTAATTTTTACCAGAAGACTGACGACATTTTTTATAGATTTTTTACGACACTTTCGTGTTCCGAATGCTTATGTTTCATTAATGAGGAACCTATTGGAAATTTTTATCTCAGAAATTCATGAATAAATAATGATCTTTTGGATGACCTAAGTTTTCTGAACTCTCATGATGACAATCCTAAAGTGAAAATCATTTCCAACACCTGCCTTTTAGCAACAATTCAATTTTTTTTTATATCTCGAATATGAGCCGAATTACCAAGCGGCCCGCGTTACCCGCAGCTTCGTTGCTCCAACACTTCCCGTTCCTTTTCTCTTTCTACTTGGCGCTTTCTCCTCGCGGGGGAAAGGGGGGGTACCTCGCGAGAACTCATTCCACAACCCTCGGGCACAGTGGGTACCGACGTTGGGCAGGGGTTGATGTCGACGCCGTAGTCGCTACGCTCCGCGAGAATAAGCGGGTGAAAGGGGTCGGTTTGGGGGTGGGGGGCGGTGGAAGACCCGACCCAGCCCAGGCTTCTCTACTACCTCAAGGCGAAAGCTCCGGCAGCAGCAGACTTTCCAGATGGAAAACTCGTTTTCTCTTAGCTCGCTCGGGCAAAACTCGTTTGCCTCACTCTTGCCATCCCCCGCACCCCCCCCCCCCCCCTCCACCCCCCGCCTCCGCCCCACACCATCTTCAACTCCGCTTTCCACCGCCCCTGCAAAAGATGGTAAGGTTCGCGGGGGTGGCGGGTAAGATACCCAACCTAACTGACGAGTCGAGTGTAAAAGCCGATTCGAGCTGGGCAAAATAGACGCTTATTAAATATTCATTAACAAATTTTAACGGGGGTGAATTATTTACTCGCTCATATTTTATTTCGGGTCGACTTCAAGAGGAATTTCTTCGAAGATGTACGGCTGGCTGATGGGGTTCGGTTTTATTATTAAGAAGTGCGATCTTTTTCGTGATGCACTGGCGACAAAATACTTCAGCTACGGAAACCGCCATTCACGTCGTACTGAGGATTTTAAAGTGGATCAACTTCACGGCTTTGGGCCTTTCCGAGGGCGGGACGATGTTTTATTTTCAATCCCGGGAGCTTCGGAACGGTAAACTGCAGTGGATAAAGCTTAAGCCATGTTTGTAGTGCAATTTTTGCTACGTGCAGAAAACATGTCGAGGATTTACCAAAAACTAAGGCTTTAAAAAAAATTAATTAATAATTGTACTGCAAAGGTTTAGATTACAGTTTGGTGACACTTCGCATTTAACATCACTGTAAAAAAATAATTCCTATGAAATTTGACGTACCGGACTGGAAGCTTTTATGCAAAAACTGGGATATTAAATTCCATGTATAATTGTGATGAAAAATGAGTCTTCAGTACATTAAAAACATTGGAAATACTTTATTTTAAATAATTTACTTTATTTTCAATAAACAAATATATTAATTTTTCATCACGATTGTACATTAAATTGAATGTACAATTTTTGGCATAAAAACTTGCAGCCCGATAAGTTAAACTAACAATTCTTTGAACCGTGACGAGCTTATCGGATGATCTTTATCAATAGCAAAAATGTGGGACTTTACGCTCTGGCAATCATCGACAAGTGCCCATTAAGGCATATTTCACATATAAATCTGCATTTGATATCAAGACTTTCGATTGACACACTGCCACAAAAATAATCGCGTTGACTTTCTCCTCTAGTCGTCAATGTGTGTTCCTCCGGGCATGGTTTAAATATCGTCAGGCTTCATTCACTCCCGGACCCCTCGGTCCTAATCAATGAACAAGTTGGCTAATCGTGGCGGTGTGTGCGAGTGCAGTAACCCGAATACAAGGTTGAGTCCTTGAGAGAGCATACCGTCGAGAGGGAGAGTAAAAGTTGTGCCAAGATACTCCTCTGTGGCTTGGCTTCGGGTGATGCCGAGAGTAAGCGAAGAGAGTTCGCATATGTATGGGTACACGTGGAAGGTTGGCATGCGGGTGTTTTGATGGTATAGCCGTCTCCCGCATGTACACTAGTCGGCCTGTCCCACATTCGGCGGGTGAACGGCGCACACGCACTCCTCCCCCGCGCAGCCCCTCCGGTACGTCGACGACCCACCTAGAGAAAGGAGTTTCCCCATCGGCACGCGTGAGAATCGCGGTGGTGCGAGGTACGGGGAACACCCTGCCAGCTTGCCGTATGTATCATGCGCTTGAGTTTCCGCTTCTACGGATTATCCGCAAGGCTTCGTCTCGCCGTGAACTGCCTTTAAGCGAAGCGTTGACTCGGTCGGTAAAATAGAATCGCAACTAGACAACTGCGCTTGGCCGGATGTCGGGGCGGGTGTTGATGCCACTGCTGATGCAGATCCACCCTCCTCCGGGCTTCGGTTAACGAGTGTGTGGTCGTCGGGGCTCACCACGTGAGCTCATCTACCATAAGCGTGAGGTGCGCGAACCTACGCTTCTGGCCTCCCGCAGCGCGTTCCGAATTAATCGGGAAAGACCGGGCCGCGCCGCATGAGCTGGGTGTATCGTTCCGTTTGTGCGATATCCTCGGGGCGCGTCAACCGCGCTCTCGCGCGTCGATTAACGCGTACCAATTTACGCGTTCAATGGTCATATCTTTGACACCTTCGATAAGGACGTGTTTTGTCTATCGGTGGGATTGTTGACCTGGGCAGGGTGAGCCAGATTAGGTGGGATTGTTGACCTGGGCAGGGTGAGCCAGATTAGGTGGGATTGTTGACCTGGGTACGGTGAGCCAGATCAGCTGGAACTTGTTGCTTGAGAAGCTTCTGCGTTCTCTGCTGGATTGGCGAACAGACCAGTCAACTAGGATCGTTTTGTATCATGTGTGTACTTCGTTGGATGGTGATTTGCACTAGATAGGTCCCAAACCGTAGATTCTAGGGATTTCCTTATACGGCCATTTAATCCACTTACCAAGAAACCTTTTGTACGAAACAGGTTTTGAGCAGTGTAAGTTCAATGACTTTCTAGATCACTCAACACTTGCCCCGTCCTCGAGCTCTTCCACAGGAATCTAGCATAAACTGCGGATGGACATCCACATGGTAAGGCAATCGCTTAAGGATTCATCGCCTTTGAGATAGTTCCTGGCTGCAGTTGCGTCAGAAGCGGAAGTAACCTACCCCGTAGCCGCATCGACCCCTGGCCTGGAGGTGGAACCATCCTCTGCTAGATGGTGATATGCCCTAGTTGGGTTCCAAACCATATCTTGTAGGGGTTTTTGCCTTCGGCGACTTCATCCACTTACCAGGAAAAGGAAACTGGCCATGTCTTTGCAGGAAGCAAGCTTCGGGCTGTGTAGGTTCAATGACTTTCAGGATCACTCAACACTTGCCCTGTCCGCAAGCTCTTCCACAAGAATCCAGCATAAACTGCGGATGGAAAGACACATGGGAAGCCAATCGCTTAAGGGTTGATAGCCTTCGCGATAGTTCCTGGCTTCGGTTGCATCAGGAGCGGAAGTAACCTACCCCGTAGCCGCATCGACCCCTTGCCCGGAGGTTGAACTATCCCCTCCTAGAATGTTATATGCCCTAGTTGGATTCCTTTTTCCTTATCAGGAAAAAGAAACTGGCCATGTCTTTGTAGGAAGCAGGCTTCGCGCTGTGTAGGTTCAATGACTTTCTGGATCACTCAGCACTTGCCCTGTCCGCAAGCTCTTCCACAAGAATCCAGCATAAACTGCGGATGGAAAGACACATGGGAAGCCAATCGCTTAAGGGTTGATAGCCTTCGCGATAGTTCCTGGCTTCGGTTGCATCAGGAGCGGAAGTAACCTACCCCGTAGCCGCATCGACCCCTTGCCCGGAGGTGGAACCATCCTCTGCTTGATGGTAATACGTCTTCGTCAGCGACGGCCATCTTAGGTGTGGCGCAGCAGCAGCAGCAGCAGCAGGAGCAGGAGGCAGGAGGACGGCTAGAATCGTCTGCGAGGGTGTGAGGTTGCCTGCAGCTGCGAACGCTTGGATGGAGGAACAGCGGCCGTCGGGACGTAGCGATTAAGAAAATGAAGATGGATACCATGGGATAAAGGAGAGCGAGACGGAGGCTTGGCGCTGGGGTGGTTAGGGACTGCCGGAGGGTTGAAAGCGCGCTGGATCCGCGGATTCTCCATCTTCTTCGTTCTTCTTCGCTCTTCTTCCTTCTGGACTTTGCCAAGCGTCACTACACTCCCATAAGTGATGGCTCCGGGGAGAGTCGGATCTTCCGCGCCGCAACCGGCGATCAGCAAGAAATAGCTCAGAAGAGCGTTTGATCGGTCGGAAGATTCCCGGCGCGTTCGCTCTAATCATTCGGAATCATTCGAGAGAAAGTGCCGCGATAAATTTGCGGGTGAGGGACTCGCCTTGAACTTATTCTTCCATCACCGCAAGCTCGTCAACGCTGAGTGCTTTCCTGACCCGGCAACATCGTAACCGCCCGGCGCATTCCATCGCCACCCGACAACGTAATGAATTACCTCTTAAATCACGCAAACCCCTCGATGGAATCTCCTATTTCTGGAGGCATCCGTTTCCATCGATCTGTTTTTTTTTTTTTTTTTACTTTTCGCCGGTATCTATTTTAACGATTACTCGGCGGCGAGTCTGGAATAGCGGGTTTGATGGTTATTTCGAACTACCGACGATCCGGGTACTTCCGAGGGAATACCGCCTCCCGAGGAGAAGTGGATGTAAGAGAAGAGCGTAGGAATGGGAGGAGACGGTGATGAAGAAATGGCAAGTCCAAGGGGGCAGGAGGAGGAAAGGCTGGAGGCGCAACCAACGAGGAAATATGGTGGCCTCTCATTCATCTTTTTATGGGCACTTAAGAGGGGTAACCATGACGACGTGGGAAAACTCGGCGGAGAAACGAGACCCGGGCTCATGCCGAGACATGAGCTCGGTTATCAGGGAAGGGGATGGCAATCGTAAAATTAAGTAATGAGGAAGATAAGAAAACATCATCTTGCACCGCGGTGATGAGCCGTTTTAAGCGATTCCGTCGCACTGATCAAGCTGACTTAACGAAGAACAGCCAACATCAACGTGTATAGGGCAACGTTGCGTCAGTCGGTGAATTCTTGGCATTTTGAGACGTCCCAAGTTTCGTTATTCGTTACATCCTCTCATTCATCGTTACCCACCTCTTCACGATCTTCTTCTTCTATCCATGGTGGTGCGCCCTGGCGTCACGAACTATTTCGCTGCCTCCGGGCGGTTACTATCGTTGATGGTACCGCTGGTAGACTGGTAAAGTGGTTCGTGGTTCGGAAGGCGTGCTGCACGACGCTCGCCGTGAAGGTTTGTCGGGAGTCCTGGAGTAACGCACGGGGCGAAGAGCGAAGAGGGGTGGGAAAAATGGGCAAAGTTTCGTTGCCAGCCACCTCGGGACTCGGGCCGTACCGTGAGGGCGAAAATTTTCCAGATAAACGAGGATATTCTACACTTGGAAATTGTTGGACCAACCTATCCCACCTCCTCTCTTGTATACGCGTACCGGAGGAAAGGGACGGTCGCTTCGACGCTCGGCAGCGGAGCTTCCAGGAGACCTTTAGCGTAACGTCCTACCCATCAGGTCCACCATCTTCCTTCGCGATCATTTTTCATGAGAACCCGTTAACCGAACTACACCCCAGAGTGGTTGAGGGTATAGTTTATATAGCGAAGTCGGGGCTGCAGTACAGTGCTCTAGAGTTGAAAGTAAGAAATTGATTGCGTTAGGGTTTTAAGCAGCAGCTTATGTCCCAATTAAGATTGACCTCGGGTGGAATCGGAATGACATCTTTCGTTAACGCTATGTCACTGACAGTGGCGTCATACCTGAAATATGTCACTTCCGGTATGGAAATATTATTTTTCAACCGGAAAATGACGTCGTAGAGGAAATACGTCACTTCCGGTTTGAATATATTATTTCTCGACCAGAAATGACGGCAGATGATATACGTCACTCCCGGTTTGATCATTTTATTTTATCGACCGAAAGTTACGTCATAAGTGTATTATGTCACTTCCGATTGAAAAATGAGATTTTCAACCCGGAAGTGACGTTGTCCCAAAAAAAAAATAATGCAGAAAAAAAAGTTGCAGAAAGTCGGGCGCGAACTCGGGATGTTTCAATTATAAATGAGGTGCCCTAACGCGCTAACCACAAAGCGTTGCTACAAACTGAGAAATAAGTGTTTGTAGGTTATGGTTATTCGCAAGCTTGCTTACACTTCGATGAAAGCTACATAGGGTTTAAAGAAGCCTCAGAGCGCCATCGATATATAAGATATCGTATATACGATTAGGGTACACAGTGTTCCTCCAAGGTAGTTAATTTCGCCGGAAATGAGATTTGGCTGAATTGAATTTGGCGAAAATCATACCCTACCTTCTAATGCAATTAACGGTCTTGGAGTTGCAGAGAATCGCGATGTCGACGACTCGCTGAAAGTGATTTTTTGTTCGACGTATCAAAAACATCAAATAAATAATCTGATTAGCCTGACGTAGCGTTAGGGTCAGCGTAACGTTATCGTGGCGTTACATGGCGTTATAGCATTGACATAACAAAATACGTCATTCCGATCCCACCCCTGACGTGTTCGGAGAACGTGCGATGCTTCAGGCTTTTCCAAATGTATTCCTTTTGAGGATTTCTGCAGTGAAACCCACAAAAGCAAACTCTTGTTGCCATGTGTTATTACCTTAAAAATGAACAAATCATTTTTGTACTGTGGTGAAATTACTAAGTTGTTCTGAGGAATCCTGAGGAATTACAACGTACAGCCTCCAAATTAAGTGCCTTACGATGTTTTCCTGTATCACCTAAAAACTGATGGCAAATTATTCCACCCTGATGAATTCGGTGAACTAATAGGAAAATCATTCACCAAATGCCTCACGGCGATGCCTTTTTCATGGGAGCTCCGCACCCAAAATTACATTGCACGAGAAGACTATCTAAAAATCTTGATTTCCGGGCATTTTTTTTTTTCATCACTTCCATACGTATCGGATAATTTTTCTACGCCGTCCAAGTTTTTTGGCTAATGCTTTGGTAGTCGGTTGACATGGGGGAGGGTTACGGGCGTATCGCCTTTAACGTACGACATTAATGTTTTTGTCGGTGGTTTGCGGGCGTGGGTAGTAAACAAGTGATACACCCTCGAAGCCACCGCTACTATCATCCCCCAACCCCGAGTATGTTGTTCACTCAGTCTCGGGGATTCGCCTACCCTCTATTTCCCTGTATCTTTCCCTCTTCCTCTTCGCATACCCGGAGCCACGGTAGTCTCCCGTCGTAAGCCTCAACCTCATTCTCTCACTCTCTGCATACACTCCCAACACTCACAACCCTCTCGGCTCCCATGGACGTTCCACGCCGGGAGCGCTCCACGCTACTCCACGTTTCCGCAACTCACTCTCTGACCAACTACTATCCACCCACACCGACGCCACCCTAACGTAATCGTTTCTACTGAAAAAGAGATAAAAAGCAGCTCCCTAATGCTCCGTGGTACATCTCGGATAAAAGGTTGAAGAGGAAAAAAGAAAAGACCAGAATGTTGTTTATACCCATTGAGGGAGTTACTTGATTAAAGCACTTGGGCTGTGAGCACTTTGGAATACCGCTGTTGAGTGAATGCTGAGGCACTTTCGAGAGAACTCATTTACTACAGACAATTTTCGTCTATTTGATCAGCTTCGCTAGCTTTTAAAATGGCAATCACTGATGACAATGTTTTTTTATTTAAGTGTATTGTCTACGATAGCTGAAACGTCACGATTTAAAGATATGATTCTATGACCGGAACTGACGTTTCCCCTAGATGACGTTACTTCCGGTCGAGAAGCGAGATTTTCAAACCGGAAGTGACGTCATCTAGGGGAACTTTTTCTTTCGGTAGGAAACTGAGATTTTCAAACCGGAAGTGATATTTCCCCTAGATGACGTTACTTCCGGTCGAGAAGCGAGATGTTAAAACCGGAAGTGACGTCATCTAGGGGAACTTTTTCTTTCGGTAGGAAACTGAGATTTTCAAACCGGAAGTGATATTTCCCTAGATGAAGTCCGGAAGATTGCCAGGTCGTGCTGGTGTGCACAAAAGAGCTGTGCACTATCCGGATGGCATTTCAGCACTCAATCGATGAACCTCATTAAAAACTTCAAAAAAATGTTTGCAATCCTACACTCTATTTGATCTGTAATTAAAGCTGTAAAAGATACTCTTCGGCGTTTCCACTTTCTCCGTTCGTTCTTTCTCATTCCCAGCAGAGCGGCAGCACGAGCACGGGGAGGCTTGTGGTTTTCGGTTCGACCCTGGCGGCGAGTTGCCTGCGGTGGTCGGTGGTTATTTTTATTGGCCGCGTGTTTATCGGAAGCACGTCCTGCATGCTCTCAGTTACGCTGAGAGGTCCCGTTGCTGCCGCCGAGCGTGGAACGAGAGACAGAAAGAGTGGAGAGAACGGCGAAAAAAGAAACGCCCGGAGGGTTGAGAAAAAAAAAGGGTGAAAATAAACAAAGCAGTTAATGCGAACCACCAAGAACCCGCTCTAGTGTGCACTTGAGGCAAAAAATACGGCCCTAAAGCCAGATTTTTCGTCGGATTAAATCCCACCAATCTTCGTGTAATAAAAATAGTTTCTTCTCACATCCTCCCATTTGTTCTCTCCTTAAAAAAAAAAAAAAAAAAAACCCTAATAACACTAGCTCAATTTCAATTATTCCGGAAGATTCGCCAAACGGTAATTCCCACAAATCGGACGCAGAGCTTTCAGTCTTGAGCATGAAGCAGTTAGCAAAAAAGCCATTTCCATCATCTTCCGCTTTTTCCCCCGTCTTACAGGAGCCCCATTTTCCCTCCGCAGGAGCTATGACGGAAGCACTAAATAATGCGGTGGTACCGTGGCGAGTCTCTTCGCGAGTGCCGGCCTGGGGGGGGGGGGGGAGGAAGGGATGCTCGGTACGGTCGTTGCATGCCAAGAGCAAGAGCAAGTGAGACTCGAAGGGGTTTGCTCGTTCGGCGAGGAGGAGGCTCGAAGAACGAGGGAGTGGCCGGGCGAGGGTCGCCACGAGAGGACCCCGAGAGCACACAGTCAGAAAGAGAACCGGAGGGTTGGAAAGAGGGTGAAGCTGCCGAGAGGGCGGCCGCCCGGTGGGGCGGGTGAGGGTGGAGGTGAGCCGGAGATTTCGCGGGTGCAGAGTTATAGTGAAACTTTCGGGCATTTATTTCACGAATCTGCATACTACGTCCGCTGCGGGGTGCTTTCTAGCTCTCTGCTCTCCGTTGCCTCTGCTGCACCGACGCGCTATAACCAACCGCGCTATGAGACGCCCGCACCAAGGGTTTGGGGGGGACGCTCCGGGCTCTCCGTGTCGCCGTTGACGCTAGCGCGGAGGGTTGTAGATTCGCTTCGTTGCCTTCCCGGAGACGTCCTCTCGTGACGTACGTCAACTAAGGAAGCTAGACGTCCGAGGGATTCCAGGTGCTGGCAGCGGGGATTTCTCGTGCATCCGTATTCAACTCCAGCTCCGCGTGAGCCCGGCACTCTTGAGGACAAGACGCCCCGAGGGGGTTGTACACCGGCTAGATGGAAAATCCCTTTTGACCCGGATAACACAGCCAAGGTATTCTTTGCGCTGATGAAACGCGGATTCGGAGTTGTTGATACCAATTCTACATATTTTTCTTGATAGGTTGGATTCCGGGCATGCAAGAAAAGGCAGAAGCGGTGGTGTTCTTGATACCAATTCTTCGACATCTTTTCTTTGATAGGTTGGCTTCCAGGTGTGCAAGGAAAGGCAGAAGTGGAAAGTTGTTGATGCCAATTCTACGACATCTTTCCTTTGATAGATTGGCATTCAGGTATGCAAGGAGAGGCAGAAGTGGAAAGTTGTTGATGCCAATTCTACGACATCTTTCCTGTGATAGGTTGGCATCCAGGTATGCAAGGAGAGGCAGAAGGAGGAAGTTGTTGGTACCAATTCTACGACATCTTTTCCTTGATAGGTTGGCTTCCAGGTATGCAAGGAGAGGCAGAAGGGGGAAGTTGTTGGTACCAATTCTACGACATCTTTTCCTTGATAGATTGGATTCCGGGTTTGCAAGAAAAGGCCGAAGGGGTGGTGTTCTTGATACCAATACTACGACATGTTTTCCTTGATAGGTTGGCTTCCAGGTGTGCAAGAAAAGGCAAAAGGGGGAAGTTGTTGATACCAATTCTATATATTTTCCTTGATAAGTTGGATTCCGGGCATGCAAGAAAAGGCAGAAGCGGTGGTGTTGATGATACCAATTCTACGACATCTTTTCTTTCATAATTTGGCTTCCAGGCATGCAAGGAAAGGCAGAAGGCGGAAGTTGTTGGTGCCAATTCTACGACATCTTTTCCTTGATAGATTGGATTCCGGGTATGCAAGAAAAGACAGAAGGGGGGAGTTGTTGATACCAATTCTACATCTTTTCTTTGATAAATTGGGTTCCGGGCATGCAAGAAAAGGCGGAAAGGAAGAAGAGGGGGAGGGTTGCCGAAGAGCAGAAGGAATTCGGAAGCTGCTGAGGCCAGAAGCGTTAGGGGGGGTCGTAACCACTCCCGACCGTTAATGCTTCCCCGTGTTCTTTCGGAGAACGAAGAAAGATAAGGGAATAGGATTGCCGAAGGAGCCATCAGGGTTCGATAGTGGGGGATGGAATCTATCGGAAGGAATAATATCGGCTCGGGCGAGCGGAGAACTTCGGAAAGGAGGGCCTTCGGTTGGGCGAAGTCGACGCTCTCCGGCGCCATTACGGAATTATTGATAGAAGATGGTAGAAAGATATGGAAGGTGAAGGTGAGCGCGACGGGGTTGGGAGGAAAGGACCGAGAAAGAGCGGCTTCCGCTGGCAGGGGTTGGTGGCCTCAAGGAGGGCGGCGAGGGGAGAGGAGTGCGAGAGGGAGGGAGACCGAGCTTGCCCGCGGCCTTTAACTCGCGGAGAGAAAATTTACGGCTACGCAAACTACCACCTTAAACTCGGCGAGGGACTAGCCAAACCATCCTTAGCCCTCGCCATCAGCGAGAGCCTCCCAGGAACTCGCCTCCTCGCCTCCGGCCCCGCCACTCTTTACTTTCCGCCGACCTCCGGCCTCGCTCCTCTCCCACTTCCACCGGCAACTTTACCGAATTTCGCGGACGTTAAAACTTTTAAGACCAGGTGGTGATGACGTTGCGTCTATGGCGCTGGCGACCTTTGAATTATCTACAACACCAAAATCATCGGACCATCGGAGATCCAAAAAAACAACTGTAGGGGAAAAGTGCGAAAATTGTCGTAATAGTTTCAAACCATCGTTCAAACGTCCAACTGTGTAGTTCCGAGTGACCAACTTTGTGGAACAGCTTTGTTTTTTAGGGGGTATTCAAATATTGCTGAAAACTGTTAGAGCAAATTTCGGCGGGACAAAAAGTATTGTTTTCGGCAACTGCGAATGGTCCGTTTGACTTTGGACCTAAACTGCTGGCGGAAACGTGTACAGCGCAGAGAAAATACGCGGAAAAACGCCTTTTTTTGGAACCCTTACATTTTCGCGCAAAATATCAAAAGGATAAACCAATAATGTTCTTTAGGATTAAAGTATTAATCCTTTTAATGTGGGTGTAAACTCCCACACTAATATTCCGTAGGAAAAAGATAGTTTTTCTTTAACAATCACTATTGTCAAAAAGCTCATAGTTTTTTAGATCGGTGAAAATGAATGGAATAAAAAGAACCTTGGAAAGCGGATAATTTATCCAGTTGGTTAAACTCGATTGGATGGGCTTTGTTTATTTTAATCTCCGAGCGGATTGAGAGCGGAGAGAAATGAATAAAGGGGTGCCGAGATAGGATTGGAGGGCTCCGAGGAACATGTCCTCGAAAGTCTGAGCTGTCTGAAAAGTTTGGTAACGAGGTATTTTTTTTTTTTTTTTTTACCGTGAGGAAGCGAGTTGCCGCAGGGAGATTGAAAAGGACGGTGAGAAAGGGTGTGTTATCACTTCGAATTAGCGCGATGAGAAGCCGCCGTTGGAAGTCGGCCGGGGAAAGGTTGACGTTTTAAGAATATTTTCACCCTATCTGAGACCCAACTTTGAACCAGGTTTTCCACCCTCTTCGAGCATGTTCTCCGCGTAGCTATTTACTCTTTCCTCGCTCGGGCAAGGTGGGCAGAATGTTACGGATGTTCGGGAGCGCGCTAATCCAGCAAGATTACGATAAACCCTAAAAATGTTCTCAGCTAAGTCGCCGGCAAGTTTGCGCTTGGCTGGGCAGAGGAGAATGAGAAAACAGGCGCCAAACGAGGAGAGAAGCTTAAAGTGCCGTGAGAAAACGTGCCTTCTCGAAACCGGCGCAACACTAATTAGAAATTAACGTCGCATGCGTGAAAAAAATACAACTTTTTCTTAATCTCTTAAAAGTGTGACACATACACAGCAACTTTCCAAAATCTAAAGAGAAACTCAAAAACGTTGAAAAAAAAATGGTGGACATTTTTTTCAATAACTAAGTATATACGTTAATTAAATATAATACCGAAGTGCCTAAATATAATAAATATGATAAGCATACCAAACACACCGAGAAATAATTACTGACTTTTTACCATACTGACTAAAATCTATAATGCTGACTTTTTACTATAAAAAATAGTTCCCAAGGGGAACGTCTACATTTTATAATTACGACCATAATTATAGTTTAACCAATTGCATATATGTTATCAGAAACTATCTATATAGAAATTCCCCCTGGCAACTATTAGTACGTAATATTATGATTTTTCTCAGCGCGTGCTAAATACCAAATATAAATATAATAAATATACACTAGATACTAAATGTAATAAATTGACGCGAATAAAGTAGCGAATATGGATTGACAATGCAGTTTCTGTTGCCTCAGGTGATGTGTTTTCCAGGCGCCTCGCCACTTCGGTTCGATAGGTCTCCGACCGATATAATCGTTAAAAGGTAAAAGTTCATTGCGTGGTGGCATCGTTCACCAGAACGCTGCTGGCAACGTGCTTTCCCTGCATACTTTCCGGCTTCTCCTTCGTCGTCGAGCCTGCCCTCTCGTGAGGTTGATAATATGAACCGCACAAACTCTCGATAATTGAATTATCGTGTCCTCGCCACCCACACCGGAGTTCTACGAAGGAATTTCTATAGCGCATTTCTGTTTTCTCACTTCGGGAACATTTTTTGAAAATCTATTACATAAATTTGCACTTGAAAACAATAGCGGGATAAAAAATTATAAGGGTTGAGTTTCTTGATTTTTTTTTTCTTGATCGAAATTATAGCCATGGGCTGCTCATTGTGATTTTATTAGCACCAAATTTATTCGCGACTCGCCTCTCAACCCCTTGACGAATTTACAAGAGCAGCCACTGTGCGCACTATTATCGATCGGTCGGGAGGAATGGGAAGAGGCAGAGGTGGGCTGCTGGTTCGTATGAACGAACCGCCATCCTGAACCGCTATTAATTAATACCGCGCTCGCTGCTCGCTTAACTGTAATTATGCGAGCAACCGACTATCGCAAAATTGCGTCACTTGTCGCCGCTCGCCGCTTCGCTGTACGTAAAACTGAGATGGAATTGCTTTTTTGTGTTTTTTAATGCGGCGAATCTTTCGTGACTCCGAAGCGACCAGGAATTCGATAGATGCGGACAGCGTGCCTTAAAAAAAAAAATTAAACGCTTTTTTGGATTTTTGGAAAATTGTAACTGGTTCACTGTGTCCGATCCCACTTTGGATCGAGGCCCAGTTATCGAGTCCCATTTTACCTACTTCGGGCCGAAAAATGCAAATTTAATGTCCACGTTGGTTTTTTTCATTTTTGTAAACATTATTGAACATTATTATCCACAGCTTAATTTAAGAGGAAACTGATATGGGTTAACGAATTTCCTCATAGGGACGCTTTCCGAATGAAATTTAATAACATTGACTATTAACCAAACTTAATGTCCACGTTGGTTTTTTTTTCATTTTTGTAAATATTATTATCCATAGCTTCATTTAAGAGGAAACGGATATCGGGTAACCAATTTTGTCGTAGGGACGCTTTCCGAATGATATTGAATAACATTGACGATTAACCACACACGCTGTGTGTGAAATTTCAGCTTGATCAGTCGATGCATTCTCGAATTATAGTGGTTCGAATTTTTCGTGTCTGATTCATACACACACACACGTACGTCTAGATATTTTTAATAAATGTGATTTTTCGACATTTTAGAACATTTTGAAATTTTTTTTATTAGAATCTCTATTTTTTGTTTCACCATAACAAAGCTTCCTTTATGAGGAAGCCAAAGTGAGTAAAAACGAAATGAATAAATAATCTTTTTGTCGAAAAATGATCGTAAGCCGCGTTCTGCAATCGTCAGAATAAAAAAGAACAAACGAGAGATGCGGACAACATCCCTTAAAGAACGAAACAAAATGCAGCGCTTTTTTTATTGTAAAAAAATTATGACCAGCTTGCTGTATCTCGAGTCGCACTGCACCCACTTTGTATCGAAAGTTGCAAATTTAATGTGCACTTTCCCATTTTGTAAAATAATTCCCACGGGCTCCTTTAAGAGGAAACCGAAATTGGGTAACGAATTTTGTCGAATTTCATAAGGATGCTTTCTGAACGAAATAAGGAAAATGAGGAGAAACAGAATGAATAAAGAAATATTTGTTGACAAAAGATCGTAAGGGCCCTTCTCGGATCGTCAGAATAACAAATTTCACATGAGAAATGCGGACAGCATCCCTTAAAAAATAAAAAAAACAACTCCGCTTTTTTTTAATTATTAAAAAATGTAATTTGCACATTTTTTTTTCATTTTTATAAATAAATTTTTATAAACATTATTACCCACAGCTTCCTTCAAGAGGAAGCCGAAATTGGGTGGCGAATTTTCTCATACGGGTGCTTTCTGAGTAAAATAAATAAAATGAGGGAAGACAGAATGAATGAAGAATTTTTTTGTCGAAAAAAGATCGTAAGTCCCCTTCTCGTATCGTCGGAATAACAAATATCACTTTCGGTATTAATGGTCAGCGATGAAAGATGGCTTCTTTGACGTCCGGACTTTTTTTTTGCCGCACTCAAAGCCCCCGCATATGTCGAGGTAGCGGATAAAAAATAGCCGCACAGTCCGAGCGAACGGACCGACCACGGCCGGACGAGTAATAAAGTAATTTTATGAAGTGGTCGCCAGCGTCCGGTCGTGCGTCGTCCTCTCCCAGCGAGTAGGGGTTGAACAGGGTGAAAAATGGGCTCCGACCCGCGGAGGCACGCAGCCTGACCAGGAGTAAAACCTGTTCCCCGTCCCGGAATCATGGCTAACCCGCCCTTAAGTGAAAACATACTGTCCCTTGTCTTGCAGTTTCCTCCGGTGGTGGCCGGGAGAGGTAAGGGTGAGGAAAAGGACAAGGGGATAAATTGCAGAAAAAAAGCCGAAGAGGACGGGCCGCTTCTGGACGGCGGAGCGTCCGACCGTTCGTAGCGAGTTATCCTTTTTTGCTGGTAAAACCGCGGTTAAATACAGCGGAGACGGAGAGTTTCGTGGGCATAAATCACTTTGGGGGGTCAGTTGGAACGGTAAATTATTTTCTGTCCTCGTAGTCCGGGGAAAAAAAAAGAAATGTGTTCCAATAATTCTGAAATATTTATACAAAAAGACACGAAAAAATGTGCACCAAAAATCAAACAAAAGTGTTTGACAAAAGGTCGAGTAGATAATTTATTATCGATTTTATTGGTTATCGGCGAACATTTAACAATATGGCGGCGAAAAACTATGCAACCGTTGGCGTTACACCTGGAAAAATTAACCACCGAAAACAAGAAATTCGGAGGGAACAATTGTCCTTCCGCTATTTCCGCGGGCATTGTGCATGTAACAAGCAAACGTAACTTTTGCGGTTACGTGAGCTTTTGCCGCGGCATTCTCGTGATTACACGAGATTCCGCCAGGGGGGGGGGAGGGGGGGGGGGATTCAAAATAATAAATTAGAAAAAGCGCCGCAATTCCAACGGCGACTATACATATACATATGTATAAAGAGAGCTCCGTTTTGTGCACTGCGAGAAGCAGCGAGTGGGGGGTTTGGCCAAGCAGTAACTTTGCCCGCTATTAGATTATAAGCGAGCGGCGAGCATCTGCAGAATCTCGGACTGGAGCCATTAATTTTCGTTAAAAACCAAATGCCTCGCGCGTTGAGTTTGTTGCACAACCAGTAGCTTCAACTCCCTTTTCCTAACCTCATTCTACGTCCCTGCTCTCATCTCTTTCGCCCCCTTTCTGCTTTTGGGCTGTATTGTACAGTCGGTATGAAACCAGCGGGATAAGTAAGCACGGCTTTACATGGTTAGGCGAACATTAACGTTGGCTCTTCCGTGCCCACCAACCACTACGGCATTAAGATTTAGCGGTCCGGCATTTGTTTCTCTTAAGTCACAAGAAGGCAGACGACGATGGGACACCCCTCCGCGCGACATAACCAAGATATATAACGCCTTAAAAGTGATTATCATTTTTTTTTTCATTTTTGTTATCCCATTTGAAACGATTTTTCTCTGGAAGTTATTGAATATCAAAATTTGATTGGAAGGTAATTACCCCCCCAATCACATATTGATATTCAATAACTACCTCTACGAGGATGACCCAAATTTCCTTTTTGGAATCCCATTTGGAACGATCTTTCTCTGGAAGTAAAAAGGTAATTTTTGTCATTCTCATAGAGGTAACTATTGAATATCGAAATTTGATTAGTGGGTAATTTGACTCGGTGCCGCTTAAGTATAGATTTAAGTCTTAAACGGTGCAATCTTGTATGGTTAGATAGATCCAAATTGTATAAATTGTTTTTTTTTTATTTTCATTAATCCCATTTGAAACGATTTTTTTCTGGAAGTAAAAAGGTCATTTGAGTCATCCTCGTAGGGGTGGCTATTGAATATTGAAATTTGTTTATTGTGTAATCTGACTCGATGCCCCTTAAGAAAAGATTTACCCTAAATCTTCAACTTAAAGATATAACTTAGTCTTAAACGTTGCAACTTTGGATGGTTACACAGATGCAAATAGCAATTTTTCATATTTTTTACCATTTCGATAAAAGATATGACGCCATTTTTGTTCATTCACTGGATGATATTTAATTAACCCGATAAAAAGTTAGCATTTCATATCGCTCGGTAAATATTGATTGCACGCTCCAGGCTTGTGGAAGTTTGCGCTCGAACAAGAATTGATTGACGTTTCAAACACGAAAGAGAAGGCGGTTTGTGTACAAATCCTAGCCTACCTTTCGTCGCTGATCTTGTGAAGGAGCCTCACTGCTCGCGGGTTCGCGGGTGCGCCTCGGGGCGGCGCTACTCGTCGAGTGAACGAGAAAGTGGGGTTCGAGTCTCGGCTAGCGTGGATTGCGCGTTCTGTACTGTCGGTAATCAAGCATTAAACCAATACATATATGTATAAATTTTTTAATGTACACAAAAATCATATTTTTTAAAAGTATAAATTTATTCTTGACCAGTATTGTCAGCTGGTTAAAAACGTAAGGCAGGTTTCATTAGGCGCGTACTTGATCGTACTTCTAAATTTATCATACCATTTCGCAACGCTTTACTACCCGAGGCAAGGACCAGTATTTTATCGCGCTAGCCTCTTGGTTTTCCCGGTCCCGCTCACTTACTCCCTCGGTTTAGTACAAAAGCTTTATGATTCTCGCTTCTCACCGTCATTTCTCTCAACCTCCCGCGGAGCGAACTTTCAGCTGAAGCGTTTTTCATCCCTTAATGACTGACCCTTAAAAATTAAGTATCCACCGCGCATCTCACCCCGCCTCGTTCAGTCTCGCAGCATTGAGAAACCCCGAACACCCCGAAAATGAAAACAAACAATGCCTGAGCTACAAAAAAAAAGGACATTACTTCATTTGTATCTTATATATATTTTGGAAAGTTGTTTATTTGTTTCTTCGTCCCAATTTTCAAGAATCCTTCATCCAATACGTCACTTCCGGTTTGAAAATAAAAATTTTCAGCCGGAAGTCAACGTATTTCCGCTACGACGTCATTTCCGGTCGAGAAATGCGATTTTCAAACCGGACCTGACGTATTTCCGCTATGACGTCATTTCCGGTTGAGCGATGCGATTTTCAAACCGGATGTGACGCATTTCCGGGACGACGTCATTTCCCCCCGAAAAATCAGATTTTCAAACCGGAAGTGACGTATCTCCTGTAAAGCTCCGAAAATCTAAATTTTTGGATTCTAAATTGCATAGTCCATTGCGAAGACTCGAAGCTCCCAAGCCGCGACACCTGCTAGTTTGATATTACAAAGAAGAAAATAAGTTAAAACAAGGGGTACAAAATGGGATAAAAATATGGAATCAAATATCGTTTAATAATTCCATTACTGAAAAAATGTTGTTATTTATATAAATAAAAAAGGGTCAAGAAAGAATACAAAACGTTTTGCAGTAAAAATCGTAGAAACAATAGTGGCAATTAATGTTATTTTTAATGGGACAAAGTGCGTAACAGGCCTAAATTTTTATTTTAGTCCGAAACAGTGTAATTGAGCTCTTTTGTGAATTAAGAGACACGGAGTAGGTGTTAAAGTGTTTTAACGCCCGGAGTACGTGTGTATACACTTGGCGAGTACAATGGCACTCGAGTTAGCGAAGCCCAAACATTTTTTCCGGCATTCTTCAACCCCCGGGCCGTGTGTGTGCGCTCCGCGACCGAGGGGGTGAGTCCCGTGCCCCGAGGGGGGTGCATTCTCACTGGCGAGAGTGAGAAAGAATTAGGGGATGAAAAAAAAAAGAAAAAAAAACTTGTCCGACACGTACCCTCGACACTTGTTCCCCCACCGCTCTTCTCACGGCGCTCTCACAGGGTGTAAACGATCTCGACTCCAGACACGCGCCACCCAGATTCCCGAGGGTCGCACGCCGCACGGTGTGTGTGTGTGTTTTTTTGTCTCTCCACCAGCAATCCCTTGCGCGGCACTCGACTTGCTTCCGCACGGGCCTCGGGGGGTTGCCTTTTTTTCTAACAGGTGGCCACTGTCGCGGTTTTTTTAACCCCGTTTAACCCGTCACAGGTGGCGTCAACCCCCTAACGCACACGTACCCTGACGCGGGTTATGTGACTGTAATTATTATCCCTGCCTTTTTGTACGTCGTTTTTTTTTGCGACGCTCGCCGCAAGCGACTCGACGCAAACCGCGGAGTGTGAAATAAAAAAAAATAAAAGAAACTACCCTTATGACGTTACCTTTTTGCTTCGCCCTCTCGACGGGGGATAAGCGATAAAAATTTGAATAAAACAATTGGCCGTGGGGGTTAATTGAAAGCTGGAGAAAAAACTACCCTCTCGCACTGCTCGCCTCGTGGAATGTCCCGGGGAGGAAATAATGAAATGAGACAAAAAAAAATGGAGAACTATCTTCCGAGCAAAAACTACCCTTAGGGTATAGGAGTTTTTTTTATGGGAGGGGTTAATTGCGTCGCGGAAAAAACTGGCCTGGAAGGCTGAGCTGGTTATGCGAATAAAATTGCCCTCGAAGGTCGAGGTATGAATAAATGAAAAACTACCCTTAGGAAAGATTTTCTTTTGGCGATGAAAATTTGTTTCAAAGTTGACGATTAAAATTGAATTAGCGTAGGAAAACCGATGCGCCGAGTCGAGATTGTAAGCGTTATAAATAAATCGTCGGAAATTAAGGGAAATAAAAGCCGAGTAATATTCTCAAAGCGTGAAATCTTTGCTGGCACGAGAATAAAAATAAGAGAAATTCGAGGCTCTTTTCTTTCGTACTCCGAGGGTGGGGGGTGAAAGTGGGAGGGGGGGGGGGGGGGGCACTTTCTTCAACAGCGTCCATGGAAAAGCGAACGTAGCGGCAGAGAGATGAGAGGGGTAGAAGTGGATTTGCAGGGGTGGTGAATGCAAGAAGGGGAGGAAAAGGAAAAGGAGAGCTGCCGCTGCTCGGTGAGATTCTGGCGGGGGATGAAACTCTCGCGGACGTTCAAACCGAAAAGTGGGGGTAAGAACGCCGGTTGGCGCCCCTTAAATACCCCTCCCCTACTCATTCCTAAAACCCCCCCCTGAGTTGGCAAATCAATAAAAATACGAAAGAGTCCCGGAGACTCCTTTTGCTCATTTTCATAGCTTTGGAACTGTGGCCAAAAATCTAATTTTTTTTTTCACCCTCCTTTATTATAAATTAATAGATATTTTGTAGAAAAATAAAAACTACCCTCTTAATTTGAAATGATTAATACTTTCCAGCATTCCGTCGTTGTCATTTCGAAATTCATTTTTTCATCCCTTCTGTATTATAATTAACTGTATGATTTATAAAAAAAAAGGGAAACTACTTTCAGAAATTTTAAGCACTTGATGTTTTTTATGTTACGTTACGTAACATAAAAAACCTCGACGATTTTTTAAGCAATTTTATGGCGGGTCTACATAATTATTTTAAAAAAAGAAAAATTGATTTACCTTTCTGTTGTTTTTTAATATCTATAATTCGAGGATGGCGTATACGAAAATTTTTTACATTTTCGGCTCGCCGTTGCAATGCGCTCGTTCGAGCAGCCGCGGACTCTTCCAGCCAGATAGCCGTGAGGGTGAATCTTAAGATACAACCCCTTCCCGATGTCGCGGGCAAACCCTACAGCAGTCCGACGAGCCGCTTGCAACCGGCACTCCGTCGGCCTCTGCAAACCCCTTCCCGCGATACGGCAAATCAACCTCGCGGCGCGCTCACGTTCTTTTGTTCCTCGTCTCTCGAATTTCCCTGGGAATCTTCGCGTCCGGAACGATAAATAAGACTCGTGTAAGCGGAATCGTCGAAATAAAAATACCATAAAACTTTATAGAAAAGAAACATATATTTATATTTTTTTTAACATTCCATCCTTCAACCCTTTCGAGAACCATCAATTTTACATCCACCAATTCTCACCTGGCCACTCTCCGTCCATTGCTCCGGAAGCAAAGAGTAAAAAATGTAAACAAAATAATAATTTTGAGCAGAGTTAAGCATCAACATTTAACTTAAGAATTAAGGCAAATATCTTTAAAATTTATAACAACCATAAAAATAATTAATAATAAATAATAAAAAATAAAATAATAAAATCGCTCGATGGCCAATATACATTGTTCCCCGCTTCTTTCGGCGTATGTCCCAATATTCTTTTTGCGGGCGATAACTCTGTGTACACTTGGCCAAGGATAGTTTTACAGGCGAAAGTTGCCAGAAGAGTTTCCAAGACGTTGCGCGAGGAAAAGGATGGGGGGGGGGGGGGGGGGGGAGGGACGAGAGGTGGTTGGGTTAAAAGTGCGAGGACGAAGAAGCCTCGCGGCGAGTGTAAGAGTGAGGGTCGTGAATTTCCGATCGCTTTTCTCGGCCCTTCCGCAAGAGAGGGCCCTTTATTACAGAATGAAACAAAAGAAAGTGGCGGCGCTGTTCGCGAGGTGGTGGAGGAAGGTATGAGGCGAATTCTGGAAGACGAAAGGAGTCTGGTGGGGTTGGAGGTGAAAATAAGAGGAAAAGGAAAAAGGGGGGCATTGCGGGGGGAGGAGGGGGTGGAGGTCGAGGAAAAATCGTCCCCATTGTCTCCGGCGCCATTTTATCATTCCTCTTCGGTGTGCTGCTTCTGCTTCTGGCGAGGGGGTGTAAAAAGGGGTGACGTCGGGGAGTGGCGGGGGGGGGGGGGGGAGGGGGGAAGGGGGTGGACGAGGAAGAACGAGCCCCCTTGGCATATTTCAAATGACAAAAACCAGAGCCACCCTCTGAGATAGAGACTAGCTCTGTCGGACGAGGGGGATGGAAAACTAGGGATGAAACACAGCGCGCGGGCTCCGCAAGAAGAAAGGGAAAGAAAGTGAGAGGGTGGATATCTCGCCGACGCCTCGGGTTCTCTTCTCAGACCACCCCTATCGCGTATCCCACCTCACCCCCCTCCCCCGCACACTCTCCCGCTGAGCAACCCGAGCGTCCAGGGACTGAACGACGTCTTAAACTTTAATTGCCTTTATTTCGAAACGCGAGCGCGGGAAAAACTTGACTAACGAATCGGCCATTCGTGGGACGGACGGACGGAAGTGGCACGAGACACCGCACCGCATCCTTCCAACCTTCGCGAAGTTGATTTTTATTTCTTTAGAATTCACCTTCGTTGTTAAACAAGTTGCAAATTTAATGTTTTTATTCTGAAAATCGTCCGTTTAATTTTATGTGCAATTATTTGTGTTCACATAGAATGCGCAATGGGATGAAAAATTAATATACTTTTGCAGTAAAATTAAAGTCGATTATTTTAAAACATGTATTTCTACAGTTTTTAATATACTGTACATTCATTTTTTTTCACAGTTGCACACGAAATATTTAATATAGCGGTGTACGCATAAAAAATTCCATTAACAGTACATTAAATTTCATACAAATTTTTGTTGCCGTATTTTTTTAGGTGTCGACGCTTTTTTAGGATGAAAATAAGTGCATTTTTCGTTCATGTTGTTCCTCGATTATACAACTTTCAGTCTATTACTTTTTTCCTGGTTTCTTTGAGGGTGAAAATGAAAACGGAGCTAATACGATGATTAATGTATTTTATTTATAAATTCAAGTAAATTCAAAAAATTCGAAGTAACTTTTGCCGTTCCGAATCCTCAGAGCTGACGGAGTTTTAGCCTGCAACAAATAAACCAACAATTATAAGACGGAAAGGTCAATCGAAAAACACAAGAATAACGTAAGAAAGGATATCGGATATGATTTATGGAAAAGTTTATTATTCAATTCTTGTAACGCGATTGTGACAAATCGTCGGGGAAGAGATGAAGTTATTACTATCGAGTTGTCGAACTCATCGTCGCTGCGACGTTATGTAGAGTGGAGTCTTAAAGATATTGTAATCGAAGTGTCGATAGAATATAACTAATATAACCTTTTCCTCACTTCCTCGTGGACGATTCTCCGGCTCCGTGTCTCCACCGAGCCTCGCTAATTATTATATTCTCGGCTATGATTCCCCTTCGATTATGTATATTCAATCGTCGGTGAGATCAGGAAATCAAATTTTAACTAAGTTAGATCGCCCCGATCGGATCACAATTTTATGAACGTGTCTCTACGCAAGCGTCGATAATACGTGTATTTCCGATCACGATTTTTTTACAGTGCAGTAATATGCAATATTACTGCACTGTAAAAAAATTCGATTGAAAAATTCTAATGAAATTCAATTTACTGGTACTGGAAGTTTTTATGCAGAATCGGGTATATTCCAATATATTAAATTTCATGTGGCATTGTGATGAAAAAATTAAGGTACAGTATATTAAAAACTTCAGAAATACTTTACTCTTAATAATTTACTATAATTTCACTGTAAAAGACCATTCATTTTCTGTCACAAGTGTAAATTACATTTAAAGTACCGGTTTTGCACAAAAACTTCCAGTCCGGTGCATTACATGTACAATTTTTTTAACAGTGTGCCGTAACACGTGAATTTTTCTTCTATCGTCTCGAAAATAAAGGTATGAGAATATTGTTTGCTAAATTCAAGTTAAGGCGTCGAAGAAGCGCGACCGCGGTGCATCCGAGGGGTGGCTTTTCGCATCGCGAACGAGTATATTCAATTTGTGTATATTTAATCGTCGATGAGATCGGAAAATCAAATTTTGACGACGTTAAATCGCACCGACAAGTTCCCAATTTTATGAGCCTGTCTTCATGCAAGTTGACAATATGTGTCAATATGTGTCAATATGTGACAAAATGTTCATAATATGTGCATTTCCGTCCAATAGAATAGAATATAATAGTTGTTCACATGTCCTGGGATAAAATCCCCTAAGGACCAAGCAGCAAAGAAAGGCGATACAATTATACAGTTAAAGTTTGAGTACATAGTTGTCGATGACCATATACGATGATGATACCATTTTACCGGCATAACACGTGCACTTTTCGTTCATCGTCTCGAAAAAATAAAGGTATCAGAATGTTGCTTGAAAAATTCAAGTTCCGGCGTCGAGAAAGCGCGATCCGGTGCGTATTCGATCGCGGTACAGCCGAGGGGTGGCTTTTCGCGTCGCGAAAGAGTATACAGTATATACAAGAGCCCTCTTTTCCGGGACCCGAGAGAACCGAACCCTCGTCTCTCGTCTCTCTTAAGCAGTCCAATTTCTGGTGTGTATATTTTAGGCATTAGGATGGAGCGAAAGAGGGCCATCGGCCATTTTATATATACCGTCTTTTATCCCTTTCGGACGGCGGCAACGAAGGGCGAGACGAGCCACCCCCAGCTCTCGGAGGGTGAGTTGACGTCAGAAAAACCACCACGGCTACTACTATCGCTCTTTCCTCGTTTTCCATCCCTTCTTTACTTTATTCACTGGCCCGACAACCATCGCCCCACCGACCCACCCCCCCCCCCCCCCCCCCCTCTTTTTCTCTCTCGCTCTCTATCCCCGCTGCCGGCATCGACTTAACTCGGCCCGAATGGGGGAGTATCCTACAAACGCTTCGTAAAAGTCTCGAACTTTCAGCAAAATGGTTGTTTCACGAATTTTATTTTTTTTCCACTACTTATGTATTTTTAAGCTTCAATTTTTAAGCTTCAGTGAATTTCTTACGCTTTTTAATGATGAATTTATAATGCTAAATTAAATGGCCTAATAGTGCAAAAACTCAAGATTGTTGGATCTTGAGTCTGTTGGTATAATTTTTTTTATATTTGATTTTTTTACTTTTTTTTTTTTTTTGTAAATTAATTTATTCCGTTCTTTGCTTGCCTCGAGCCCCATTAATTACTTTTTCTTTTTCGCCGCTCGCTCCGCGCCGGCATCGTGAGGCAAATTTGTACGATAAAACATTCAGACAAATCCCTGTTCTCCGCCAGTTAAAATATTCTCGGGTCGGGCGAGAGTCTTCGAGGTTGAGAAATGCTCGCAAAAATGCGGAGAAAAATTGCACCCGGGCATGCTTCGATTACGTCCCTCAATATCTCTGAAATCATTCGAATCCGAGAGGACCGTTCTGCTCACTCGCTGGACCAAACTCGATGAATGCCACCGCTTTATATTTTCCTCACGCGTCGATTCACACGAAAGAGTTTCGGCGAAGAACAAAGAATGTCACTGGGTTTCAATGTCAGGTCAGGTTCATCCTTCGGCCACTCCCGAACGCCTCTGAATATTAGTGGAGTTGGATTAAAATTAAAAAAAATGACTACTCTCAAAGGCAGTAAAAAAAGAGGTTGCCAAATGCTATTTTAACGATATACATATTTATTTATTTTTTCCTTAGTTTATTGTACTTTGCCGCATTTTGTTAGATTACAATTGTCATATCTGGATTGTGATTTATACTTGTTTTTAATCCTCAAATTTTTATTAAAAAAAAGCCTTTATTTTTTACATCAAGACATTAAAATGGAAGTCGTGTCTACCTTAAAACAATGTTTTGTTTTTCTTTTGACTTTGAGCCTCAATTTTGATCACGATTGCACAAAAAATAATGCCTGAGCCCACCTCGTGACTGTTTAAAAACTCTCACCGCCATCCGAACGATATTTACATGTCTCGCCCCGCGATTACACCGTTTCGATGCACAAGCACGAACCTTTTTCTTCTTCTTTATCTCCAGCCTCAATTTTCAACATTAACTCGCAAGGAACATCGAGCCCACCTTGTCTACAATTCGATCCACGAAGCACTAACTTCTTACTATTAACTTCATCCCCCCGAGCCCTCATCATCCCCCACACAACAATTCGACGCCAAAGCCTCCCATCTAAATTTTCCAAAATAAAAAACATAGCGTTTTTTTTTTTAATTTTAATTTTTCCTTTGATAACTTTTGGCGAACGTTAATTGACTACTTTTAAAACATCAACCCCCAAAGCCCCGTCATCCCCCGCACAACAATTCAACGACAAACCCTCCCATCTACATTTTCCAAAATAAAACACGCAGGTATTTATTTTCAATTTTTCAATTTTTAATTTTTACCACTTTTGACGAACGTTCATTGACTACTTTTAAAACATCAACCCCCAAAGCCCCGTCATCCCCCGCACAACAATTTGACGACAAAACCTCCCATCTACATTTTCCAAAATAAAACACGCAGGTATTTATTTTCAATTTTTCAATTTTTAATTTTTACCACTTGGCGAACGTTCATCGATGCCCGACGCGCAAAAATCGGCGTCCAAGCCCCGACTGACCAAGCCCACTTCGACCACCGCCGGAACTGCATGACCGGCGGTCCCATCGGCTCGAATTCTCGCATTCTGGGGCCTGCATGCCCGTTCATCCCCACTTCCTCCCCGCTATTAATTCCCTACTCTACCTGACCATCGCGTCCACCTCGTACCCCGTCCGAGTGACTGGTACAGCGTCGTCCCCTTCAGAGCCAGCAAAAAAAAAAAAGCGGGTCATTCGTTCCGCCAAAACCTGTTTGCTCCATTCCGCGCTACTAAAAAGATCAACAAAGATCATCAGCGCATCCAGCGAGCGCGAAGGTATCCAAGGGAGACCGGCAGTGCCTTAGGAGCGGGAACTTCCGAAAGGGGAGAGGGAGAGTCTTGTAGAGTCGTGAAAGGGTTGCCGGCGTTTGGGTAACGGGCGCTCATTAGCATATCCCATCTAGGTATAAGTCCTTTCCGCGGCGCGAAAGGTCCAGGGGCTGACTGTTCCAAACGGTACACACACGCGCGCGCACACACACGAGCGGGTTCATGCATTGGCCGGGTTGGGAAGGCCCGCGGGTCGGGCATGTGCCGCTTCAACTGGTCAGGTAAGTTTTTTCGTACTTTTATAATTTCCTCTGACCAGATGTCCGGACCCGGCGCGGGACCGGCAAGTCGGCGCTGGAGGACCGTTTGTCCCTTCCTGGCCAAGGTGGTCCGGTTTTATCGTGGGAACACGTAACTAAGGGCGCGTTTGTCATGGTGAGAGTAACCCTTTCTTAGGGCCGGGTAATGTGAGCATGTGTGTGTGCGGACGCGCGAAGCCTGTTTCCATTCTACATCCGCCTGACCTCGATGCTGGATGACCTCCCCTCCGTGAAACGCGCAGCTTGGCCCCTGCGATGACCCCATAAAAATCCACCGAAACCGGTTTCGGAACGCAACGGATTTTTCTAACGTCCGAGGGACGTCACGCACACGCCGGGATTCGAGCATAGGTGTGCGGTACGGATTTTTACAACGGATGAAAACTGAGAGGGGTCACGGATTTTAATGCCGGTGGTTGAGGACTGGGGAATTAAAATTTCGATGCCCAGTGCAGCCGGCATTGCAGTCTTTTTCGTTGGAAAACATATTATTGTTATACAATTTTTGTCGTTCGGGGGATGAGAAAGAATAGTTGTGATGTTGTGTTGTCCAAGGTGTGATAAGGGATCGAACTACTAAAAATGATCCTTGTTGATCTTTGCCCCAACAATCTTCTGCGTCAGCTGTGATTAATAGTTTTCTCCCGCCGACCTCCCAGCTTCGGCATTTTCCGCGATTCGATAGATTCCCTGGTGGAAGTTTAGTGCCAATTCAGGTCCTGATAAGGCGCGGTCAGGACCTGATCAGGCGATTTAACGCTGTACTAGAATTTCTACTCGGGTTACTATTGTGACGATTTACTTGTTTGTCGGTTCTCTAAACGTTCCTCGGAATGTTATCAAATTTAGTCATTTAGGGGATAACAAAGAATAGTCACGATGTTGTACACGGAGCAGTGTGATCCCAATTGTGATAATAAATCGAACGACTAAAAACGTGCCTCGTTGTTGTTTTCCCCGACTATCTTCTGTATCAGCTCTGATGATCCGTGACCTCTCGCCGACTTTCCAATTTCGCAATTTTCCGCAATTCGATAGATTCCCTGGTAGACATTTTAGTGACCATTCAAATCCTGACAAGGTTAGACCCTGATTAGGAGATGTAACGCTCTACTAAAATTTCTACTGGCGTTACTATTCGAAGGGTTACTTGTTTGTCGGTTCCCTAAAGGTTCTTAAGAATATCATGAAATGTTGTCATTTAGGGGATCAAAAAGGTGATAAGAAATTAAACGACCAAAAACGATCGTTGTTGTTCTTTTGCCCAACTATCTTCCGTGTGAGCTCTGATGATCAGTTTTCACCAGCAGACTTTCCAACTCCATAACTTTCCGCATTTCGATAGATGCGCTGGTGGACATTTTAGTGTTCATTCGGGCCCTGATGTGAATCAGTCCGGGTGCAATCAACCCCGATGAAACTACTAAAATGTCTGCATGGGTTACTTGCTTGTCCGTCCTCTAAACATTCCTAGGAATACCCCGATTTGGGTTTCCATGCCCAAGTCCCACTTTGCCCATTCGCATAAACCACAAAATCCGGTTACCTAGCGCGCTTCATCGAAATTTTGGGTGGCTCGTAGTCCCCGCTACCCTAAAACATTTTTACTACGACCCTTTCGATGCCCAACGCCCACGTTTCCGCCAACCCACTGCCCACGCAACGAAAAATACTTAATGCCCTCCGCAAACCATTTTCTCAAGACTCCCTCCCCCTGTCATCCTACGTCTTTCCTTCACCTCGGACTTTACTCTCAGTGTCTCAGGTTGTAAGTAGGGAAGCGTGTTTCCGCTGTTCGTGGACGTCAGGTGCCCGGAGATATATTCCCTCAGCCTCCTCCAGAATAACGAAGAAGAACCAGCGGAATAAGAAGGGGCGCCCAAAGTATACGCGGCATAATAGAACGGGAAGTAAAACGAATAAGAAAGTCGAAACCTTTCACTGGAGAAAAGCGGTGCACTTCGCAGTCGCAGCTACGTCGTGGAGGATTTGGTGGGGGGTTGAAGCAGAAGAAGAAGAAGTAGAAGAAGAAGAAGTAGAAGAAGAAGAAGAAGAAGAAGAAGAAGAAGAAGAAGTAGAAGAAGAAGAAAAAAGTGAAGCCCCGGGCGGTCCTGCGGCTACTCGGAGCCGGCGTCGTTCTTCGGGCCGGCTACGGGGAGGAGGGAGAGTTCGCGGAGGTTTGGGTGAGGGGCCGAGAAACGGAGGGTTAAGCCGAGAGAGCGAGAAAGCGGAAGGAGGCGATGGTAGGGCGGAGGGCGGCATTAATTACGGTCCTTTATTATAAAAACTGAACTACCCGCCGGCCAGGATGGGAACGAACCGGGGAAGAAGAGGACAGGCATCCGAGCCCGTGGAAGAAGAAGAAGACGATGGGAATAAGTGAGAAAGGCGGAGAAAGAAAAGAGAGGCAGATAAGGAGAGAAAAAGCCCCGACAGCAGCGAACACCCTCGACTCAACTCTCCACCCCCGTCCATTCCCCTCCTCCTCCCACACCCCGCATCGTCGGACGTTCTCTCCGCGCGAATTCAAGCCCCCCCCCCCCCCCCCCCCCCCCCCCGACGCGATCATCCCCCTGTCTCACGGAGCACTTTCTTTCTCTCTATTCTCGCTCTCTTTTTACCCTGCCATCTTTCTCCTTCCCTCGTCTTTCGATCCTCTCTCCGCCTCCTCCATCCCCATCGCGCTGTTCAATTTAAAATACTTAATCTGTCTTAGACCCCCGCGAGCTTTCGAGCTCTCGCGGGAGGTTGTCAAATCCAACTGTTGTCACCGTACCGAGGGTATACTTCTTGAGATTTCACTAAATCTCGGATTTTTCGGGAGGGTCGAAACTGATGGCACAATAACCGGGGCATTATTGATTTCAGGGGATGGATCGTACGAATTTGAGGCCGGAGGACGCGCGTCCGTCCTTCGTCTTTGTCGCGGCGTCAGTCAGCCTGGAATTAATATTTTCAAAGTTGATGGTAGTGAAATCGATACGACGGAATGTGGACCACATGTCCCGATAGTTTTCACAACGTTGTAATGGACATTTTGAGAACCAGAAGCTCCGGAAGATAAACTCCCGAGCGGCCTCGCGGACAGCCCAAGTGGAATTCTGCCGTAACTGGAAAGAAGTAATAACGGCATATCGTTGTATCCACACTGGCTGTCGCACGCCAAAATGCCATATCGGTCCTTCTCGAGCACGCCCAGGTAGTCAGAGCGCAGCCGACGGTCTCCCGAGCAATAATACGCATTGGCCACTGCTCGGCTGAGAAAAATTACAAAATGTCATTGCGACGTTACTTCCTGTTTGGAAATCTCACTTTTAAACAGGAAGTGACGTCGTACGGGAAAACGTCATTCTCGATTTGAAAATCTCACTTTTCGACCGGAAATACGTAACTTCCGGTTTGAAAATCTCATTTTCTGACCAGTGATCGTCACACCAGAAATTCCACACTTGCAGTTTAACAATCTTATTTTTTAACCGAAAGTGACGTTTCCCCGTACGACGTCACTTCGGAGTGAAAACTGAGATTTTTAAACCGGAAGTCACGTCCAAATGAAATTTTCAGTGCCTGGCGAGTGGAAGAATCTCGGAAACTGGTGTCGTCCCGCAGCCGTGCCGATGGTTAAATCTCACCTGGAAGGCGTCTTCCGGGCGGACAAAAAAATGTACGCCGGTTACGAGACCCGAAGGATTCAACAGTTGAGAACCATCGGTAGAAATAAGAAACGGCTAAAATGGCGAGGATTTTAATTTGCATCCCCCTCCCCGAACGGGCCTCTCGACTGGAGCGGTGGCCGGCCAGCCACCCGCCCGAGCGGAGGACGAGAAGCAGCAGCCCCTTGTCTCAGACAAACCAGAGCAACCCAGCACGAGCAGCGGCACCAGCAGCAGGAAAAGGACGAATAAGACAGAGAGACGAGAAAGGCCAGCTACTTTCTCCGTTGCTGCCGCTGCTGAAGCTTGCTCGGCAAACGAGGATGATGGTGGTTGGGCCGATGGGGGAGTACCGGGGAAAGGGTTAACGGCGCGGAGGGTGGACGAGAAAGAAGCCTTGGAAAATATCATAGCCCCCCCCCCCCCCCCAAACCCCCGCCCCATCCCCGCACGTGGCAGAACGAAATTACCGATTTGCTCCTCTGGCAACTGGCCTCCCTTTTATACTTTCTTTCTTTCTCCCTTTTCTCATTAACCCAAACCCGATTCGAAACTCTTGTAGCCAATTTTTTTTTTTTCACCATTTTCTTTTTTTTATCTTTTTTTTTTTATGTTTGCCGAACGGAAAATTGCGTCGAGTTCTGAAACCCGAGGCTTCGATTCTCCGCTCTGACGGCGAGTTTGGTACGAGTTTGGTATTTCAGCTACCTTGTCTTCTTCTTCTTCTTTATATACCTCTTCTCTCGACCTTTTACTTTGTCTACCGGGCGAGAGCAAACCGACTGTTCAAACTGCCCCGCTCGGACCGGGTCTTCACTCTCTCTCGTCCCTCTCTCGGCCGCCTTACTTTTATCTCGCCTTATTCGCCCCCTCGGACGCTCCTCCGGTGTCTCTATCCAGCCCCGGAAATCCCGGAATGGCAAATAACTTTCATAATTCTCGATTAGAAAGTTTGCCACCTCGGTAAAACGTCCGGAGCGGACGACGAGAGAGCGCCGGCGCGCAACCCTCGGGCTCGAGTTCGGCGATCGCCCGAGCACACTTTTCAAACGTAACCGGCGAATTTATTATACCTATGTATTTTTCACTATCACCGACGAACCGCGCACTCGCGAGTGAAAAGCGAATCATGAGATTCAATGGTTGTATATAATTTTATCATTCTCATTGGGATGGGAAAATCGTTGTTATTCTCGGGCGGAACTCATCAGAAAGTAATGCAAATGTTGAGGACCGCAACGGATTGGCGTGAGGTATATGCATAAAATTGAACCTAAAAAATACATTGAGATACAGAAGTCTACGCAAAATTATGGATTTACAATAAAATATTGAAAATTGCGTTGCACGTATGTTTTTTTCTTTTGTAGAAATTTATAAATTTTTTTACTAAGAAAGAAATCAATTCTTTCTTAGCAAAAAAATTCATTTGGTACCGAATGAAGAAACAAAAATTGAAAGTATGTTAGTGACCAGAAAGCGACGGAACTGCTTCGGAACTGATTCTCAGGCGGAACTCATCAAAAAGTAATACAAATTTTGAGGACTGAAACTACGGACCGTCACGAGGGATATGCAAAACATGGAATTTAAAAAAGTCGAGATGCAGAAGTCTATGCACAATGATGAATTTTTAAAAAAATGAAAATTGCGTTGGGAGTACATTTTTTGATAACAGATTTTTTTGTAGAAATTGATAAATTGATTGATTTCTTTTTTTTTTTTTTTTTTTGTAAACATTGATTTGGAATAACAAACGAAAAAAAGATGAACGTTAATTGTTGGTTGTTCAAAAAGTAAACAAAAAAAATTGAGGACTGAAACGGTGGATTGTTATGAGATATACATAAACTAGAATTTACAAAAAAAAAGTAGAGATACAGAAGTCTGCGCAAAATGTGGAATTTACAAAAAAAAAGAAAAAATTTAATTGCGTTACGTGTACATTTTTTTGTGACGGAATTTTTTTCTAGAAATTGATAAATTGATAAATTTCTTTTTTTTTGTTGGGAAAATTGATTTGGTGTACTGGTTTGGATTGGATTTGGAGTATTGATATGGACGAATGAAAAAAAAAAATATAGAAAGTATGTTAGTGACCAGAAAGTGACGTATGGCGGTCGCATCCGCTCGGGGGCAAGGGGTCACTCGACATATGGCTCAAAGGAAGGGTTAAGAGGTGGGGAGGTAGAGAGAGGTAAAACGACGAGAGAACCTGGCGGACGCGCAGTCGGTCATTACGCCTGAATTCACGCGGGAATCCGTGCCTATAAGCCCTTCACCGTCTCGTTTTCATTCGGACAATCCTCGATGCCCGCTCTGGGCCCTTTGTCCCGGCAGAACGGAAATGGAACGTTGCATCGCGAGGGCTTTCAAGATTCCCGAATCCAGAGAACGAAATTCTGTATTCCCCTTGAAACACTTTCGCAGTGTATCTTCACTGCTTTTATTGTCATTTATTCAGTGCCGAAATTTCCAACGCCGCCATTTTCACATAGACGCGATTCCACGCGAGATCTGATTTTAAAGAAGTAAAAAAAAATTCCCAAAAATCTAACCCTAGAAATAAAGTTTTGGCAAAATGGACAAACTTCACGGTAGGGTTTGACTTTTGTAAGAAAAAAATAATGTTGGAAGCTTAAAGAATTCCTAAAAGGCATCCCGCAATGTCTCAAATATAGACGAAAATTATCCCTAGCGTCGTCAACCCTACAAATAATAATTTGTCCATGAAACATCAATTGAAAATTTAGGGTTTGGTTCTTTCGTGAGAAGTCGAAATTAATTTTTGAAGCTTAAAGGGTTTCTAAAAAGCACACTATACTTCAAAAATAGATCGAAGATTATCCCCGCGGTCACGAGCCCTATGAATCAAAATTTGTAGCATGAATAAACTATTCAAGGTAATATTGGTTTGAATCAATTTTTTGGGGCTTCCAAAGTTTCCAAAAATGTTCGGAATACTTGACACAAGGACTCTCAATAAAGCATCTCAAATTCTGTACCGCTTATCACAAAAAGGGATGAAACTTGTCCATTCCCCTTGACTCTTTTGTACAATTGCGTCAAATTTATTTATTTAGAGAATATCCGAATCGATTTTTTGATACTTAAAAGGCTCCCAAAAGTGATCGAAATGCTTAACACGAAGACTCGTTATTCCGAGTCCGCGCATGTTAAATTCTGTACCGTCTTGTCTCAAAAAGGTATGAAAATTGTCCATTCCCCTTGACACTTTTGCACAGAGGCGTCAATTCTTATTTATTTAGAGAGTGTCTCGAAGCGTGCGGTGGTACGACGTCAGGATACCGACGGTGTCAGGAAGGCTTTTCAAACAGACCGTCCACTTGGTCTGAAGCCCGTACACGTTGCCCGCATAACGCGTCGAGCAGCTCCTCGACGACCAGTTGAAACGGCAAGAAAGAGAATAAAATAAAAGAAATAAAAAGAGTCGCTTCGGCGTTGAGCTGGATCAAGGTGGAAACGTCAGTTTCCACGGTGAAAAAGCAGAAGTGGAGAGGCCAGGCGGGCGGCCCAGCGAGCGTCTCTCACTCGCCCATAATACTCTGGTTCATTAATTTCTCGCAAAGACAGTGTCAGAGTCACCGGCTACCGTTTCGTCTCTCTCCCTCTCTTTCTCTCTCTCTCTCTTTCATCCCTGCATCGCCCGTTCCACCTTCCTCTCGAACTACCCTCCCATTCACGTTTCTCCTACCGGTGCGCCGCCTTCCTGCAGAGAACTCTGACTGTTTGAATATAAAACCGCCGGCCGAGGCTACGAGGAAAAAAGAAACAAAAATTAAGCGCTAAACAAATAATAATTTTCTCGAAGCCGAGTTAAATTTTTAGCAATCAAAAAATAATCATTGAATTTTTTACGAAATCTGTAACTATATTCATAACATCTGAAAAGCCGGGAAATTTGAGAAAATTGATGGAACATGTGGTTTTGAATTTCTCTGTTCGGAAACTTTTCGAATTAACTGAAAATAATTGGAAAAGGCTGACATCGTTTATCGTGGTTTTCATTTTATTTTGTAAGTTGTTTACTCACACGTTAATATTCGATACCAACATACATTGTTATGGTTATAGGTGATGAAGATTTTCTGTGCAAAACGCTGACGCTTGTAGCTAAATTAAATATTTTTGTTATTCATTGGTGCAGAAGCGTCGCTGTTGATTCATCCCCTTCTCCTTTCCTCGCCAGTTCATCGATTCCAAGTTTTCTTGGGTAGAGGAACTAAAAATAAAATAAGAATAAAAAATTAACGCTGAACAAATAATAATTTTCTCATAACCGAGTGAAATGTTCGGCGGTAAAAAAATAATTATTGAATTTTATAAGTAATCGGAAAAAAAATCGTAAAATCTGAAAACCCTGAAAATTTGACGAAATTTGATCAAATTTGGAAACCTTTTAAATGTACTGAAAACAATTGTAAAAGGCTAACCTTTATCAACGTTCTAATTTTATTTTCTAATGTGTTTACTCTCACATCAACACACGACACGAAAACCCATAGTTATAGTTATAAGCGATGAACATTTTCCACGTAAACCGCTGACGCTTGTAGCCAAGTTAAACATTTTTGTTATTCGTCGGGTGCAAAAGCCTCGCTGTTAATTCATCCCCTTCTTCTTTCCGCGCCGGTCCATCGATTCCAAGTTTTCTTAGGTAGAGCGAAAGAAAGTAAAAAAAGAAAAAAAAAACGATGCCGGGGTGGGGGTGAAAGCGTTCCACCCTCCGCACCCCGGTAGCCGTTCGTCCAGCCCCATTCCACCCCCCCCCCCCCCCCCCCCGCGCCCCCGCCTCCGGGGGCTCAGTCAATAAAGTATTCTAAAAAGCCCGCGCGAATAAGAGCCGTCTTACTCCCCTCTTTCCCGGTCCACAGAAACCCCAGCATTTTCCACCCATCCTCCCAATCGCCACAGCTTTCCTTCTTCATCCTCCACCCAAACCTTCTTTTCGGTATGCCGACGAAGCCAACGCGCCGGCATTCACCCCCTTTTTCCTTTTCTTCCTCTTCTTCCTTCTTCTTCTTCTTCTTCTTCGGGCTCCCTCCGCGTCTTCGTTCGTTCTCTTTTCTCTTTTCAAGTCGCTCCGGCATCAACCCCTATAGCCAGGGGTTTTGGCGAACCGATGGGGTGGTACTGATGCCGGCGGTGTTCGCCCGATGCTCCTGTTTCTCTCCGGTTAAAACTCTCGGGCCAGAGAGAGAGGGTCGGAGGGGAGGAAGAGAAAAAAAAAGATGAGAGAAACGGAGCAGGACTCGAGTACGAGGTGGCGAAGGGGGTCGACTCGAGGCTACCCCCGGGGTGGAAAAATAGGGGTGGCAAAAAACGTCAATAATATCGGCAAGATGGAAGCCTTCGAGAAACCCTCTTTAGAGCCTTTTTCTTCAACAACTTTCTTCGGCTATAAAGCTTCTTTTTTTTATCTAAAGCTTCCCAACTTTTCAGCCATTGGCAATCGGGTGCTCCCTTTTTCATAGCTCCTTTTGTGCTCATGTTTTGGACTGGTCTGATTTTTTTTTTCTGTCATCGAGAGGACGTTGGATTTGTGATAAAAATTGCATTTGCAAATTTTATAACATTAAAAAAAATCATTTAAATTCTAGGAATGTGTTATAAAAAATATGGTAATGAATAATTTCTTTTTACCATCCAGTGGCGTTTATATTTTCCGGTATAAGGGACGGAGGGTGAAAAATCGGGGAGGCGCAGGTCGTTGGGTCGGATCGTCCTTGCCGCTGCTGATTTTACTTTCTGTCGTCAGGAGGGATTTAATTGTGATAAAAATTGCATTTGCAAATTTTATTACATTTGAAAGAAAAAAATGATTTAAGTTCTAGGATTGCGTTAAGAAATTATGGTATTGAATACATTTTTTTTTACCATCCAGTGGCACCAATATTGTCCAGTGTATGAATGGAGGGTAAAAAATCGGGGAGATTCCAGGTAGTTGCGTTGGATCGTCATTGTCGCTGAGAGCTCGGCGATCGAACTCCTATGCGGCACACAAACGGCGAGAGGCCTCGATCGCGCCATTTCCCGGCCTAACTAAGTTGTCACCGATAATGACAATTAACGGAAAACACGGGGCGGGAGAAGGGGTAATTATATTGGTTCGACCCCGCGTAAACGGAAGTAAAACACATCAGCGAAACCCAGCGAACGGTGACAATGATAAATATTCAACGCGGTAACGTACGTTATATTATCAGTTCAAGGATGGTTCTGGATGAAGTGGGGGAAGCACGCTTTCGCTCCATCAGCTGTTTTTGTCAAAGCGAACGGAAAATGGCGGAGAAAATCGGTGCGGTATATTTTTCGTATCCGTTATGAATCTTTTTCCTATCTTTGACTAGCGTCAATGTCTTTCGACCTCGAACATGACGCCCTCAACAAATATTAATATTTAATATTAATAGAAAACTGTGATTATTATCAAATAAAGGATGTAGCTAACATAATATAACGATAAGTGTATTTAAATGAACAACAATGCAGAATTATATAAAGTTAAGAAAACCGAAAGAATGGTATTACTTATAAGAATGTAAATAACGGAAAGATGACATTGGAGCATTAAGAAGAGTAAGGGCAATGTAAAAGGTCGAGGAAACCATACATGGAAATAAAAATACTATCTGTATAAATATAACATATAGATAACTGTATAAATGCATTGCATTTCTTTTACTCATACTATTTTAATATTTTTTTACATTTTCATATTTTAGAATTTAATATTTCGATAGGAGTATAGGGCCTCAGTGTAGGGCCTCAGTCAATGGTCCACTAGCCTGAGGAGAAAAAAACATCACAGATCTATACACGCAATATCACCGAACCATGTATTACTGAGGCTAATAAAGCGCATTTACAACAACTACTACTATTTTAATATTTAATATATATATATTTTTTTTTTAGATTTGTATTAATATTTCTGTGTTAAATTTGGATAGGCACGGAGAAAAATACGATGGTCCACATCATCGGTGAGCCTGCCCGCTGTCCTTGGCTCGTTGCGTCGCGTCTTTAAACACCCGAGAGCCCGAGAAGCGGAGCACAGGGCGGGTGGAGGGTTGTCTCGGGAGTGAGGTGAAAACCACGTGGACCCACTCTCTCGAGGCCGACGCTTCCTCGTTTCCTTCCATTCCGTGTCTACTGTTGGGCTTCGCGGAGCTTCTCTTTCCACCCTCGCGTCACTCCTGCTGGATGCACAAGCCCCGGAGAGGACTCTCTGCTCTCCATCTACGCGCTACCGGCACGGGTACAAGCCTCACCGTACACTGTACGTCTCACAGCGATCTCTCGCCGACCCCGCAAGAACAGCTGGCTTCACTGAAGGCGCAAAAAAGAAGAAGGAGCATACAATTTCGGGAGAAACGTTGCAGCTTCCTTCCAAGGGCTTCCCTTCTGGGCCCGTAGCTTTCCCAAAAGTCGCGCTAATTGCTCGAAAATTTACTTAACTACCCCGGTCGAATAATGTCTAGTCATTTTTTACTCGAGGCATCTAAAATCCCGAGACGAACCGGGAAAAAATTATTGTACACACACTCGTGTGTATTTATTTAATTGTAATAAATATATGGGTGTAGATGAATATGTTTATCTTATATGCTCCGATATATTATTATATATGATCGTTTATGAAGGATATACATGGAGTATTCCCTGACATTTCGACCTCGGTCCCTTTTCAGATCTTGGATTGGACCCGCGATTTTTTATATGAGTGAACTAACTCTCAAAAGCACGCCGATTTTTTATTAGATTAAAAAAAAATGTTTATAATTATTTATGATTCGAAAGATGAACCTATTGATCGGCACAATTGAAAAATCTGAAAAAATTCCGAAAAATCTTGTGTTATATAAAAAATGTTAGTATTTGAGCGGGAGTGAGCCGTCGTCACTTTCTAATTTTTTGTTTTTGTTTTTTTTTTCGAAAAGCAAACATTGAACAAAATTAGAAGAAAAAATCTATCGGTTGTGGGTTTTCGCTTGACCATTTATTTATGCAACACTGCATTTTTTTAAAAATGTTTCCAGATTTTTTCAGAAGTGGCTTTTTTCAACTTAAAAAGAATGAAAACTCTACAGATAAATCTGGAAAAATTCCCCAATTTGTAGGGAATGCCCCATATATAGTAATATACGGTTTTATATTTCCCCGGGAAATTATTTTGAAATATATTTATACTGAATGTATCAGGCTTTTGCTTGTCACGGGAAGTTTACCTCGCAAGGCAATAATCTACATCTATCTATCTATTATTTTCGAATATAATATTCGTACATTTGGATTACTATATTTCTTCCCTACAATCGCTGAAACCACAGTTCACATCGAACTCAGCGAACGTTTTTTTTTTTTTTTCGTCGCCGACATTCTGCCCCATTGGAAATTTTCTAAGGTGCCTTTTTTCCGCAACGAAGCTTTTACATCCGTACGTTCGAAACTTTGATCGACGTTTATAGGACGAGTCGTTCGGACGACCCGGTCGGAAGTGAGTCGGAGAAACCGGACGAAAGGAGAGCTCATAAAATCGCCAGAACGAACCTCGCCAGAAACTTTCCTTTCTCCCCCCCCGATTTTTTTGTTTCTCATCTTTTTGTGTTAATTTTTTTTTTTTGCTCTCCGGTTGCCGGAAGAAAATATCTCAAAACTCTCGTTGCTTCTTTTTGCGAAGCCATCCCCCCTCGGGGGGTTCCACCGACGTTCACCGTTCCCGTTTCGCCCAACGCTCGCACTCCCTTTGGCCGACTCGCCGAGAGATCGCACAAGGGGCGAGATGGAGATAGACAGAGAGAGGAAGCTACCACCCCTTTATATTCCACCACTTTTCCTACCCCGTCCAGAGAGAACGAACCACCACCCTCTACTCGCCAGCATCATCCCTCTTGCCGCGTTTCTTCCAACGCGACTCGAGCACAATGGAGCCCGAATCCATCTCGGACAGCCTCGGCACTAGACGGCGGGGTATTGACGATCGGCGGGTAATCGGAGTCGGCTTTATTAAATACCTTGCATTAATATTGTCTCGCGAGAATGGCAACCCCTGCAGACTCAGGTTATAATGTAAAGAAAAGTGTATATCTTACTGAACGACATAAAATAAGATTACATTTCTTTTAAAGAGCAGTCCATTTTTTTTTTTTTCATGTTCAATCACAATGTCATGAATTTTTTTCTATACCGTCGGAGAAAGTATACTTCGAATTGCTACCATTAATTTTTATTAAAGATTTCTTCGTTTTAATTATTTTTTTTCTTCTCAATTTTATTACCCCATTCGAGGCGATTCGAATCTACGCACTGCTAGAATCGAGTATTTCATAGTGCAGATGTAAAGATTTTCGTTTTTTAAATTTCTTTCTTGGTTTGTTCAATTTTTGTTATCGTACAACAGAAAAATAAGATATATTTTTTTTTAAAGTACAAAAGATTTTGTGAGATTTTGCGAAAAGTGTACTTCGAGTTACCTCGATTAATTTTCATAGATTTTGTCTTTTTCTATTTTTTGCCCAAATGTTATTACCGCATTGAAGACGACTTGAGACCGCGCACTGGTAAAATCGCTTGATCGTTAGTGTGGATCTAAAGCTTTTTCTTTTTTTTTCTACTTGTTTGTTGGTTTAATTTTTTTTTTCAGATCGTACCTGGTTTACTTGACCCCCATTACCCACGTTTAATCGTTGGGAAACGGCCGGGCAGAAACTCCCGAGCCAACATCCCTTCTTTCCGAATCGCCCACCCTCCCCGGGTGCCAAGAGCTTGCTCACCCCTTATTCTTCTTCTGCCTCGGCGACGGCCTTTCTCCTAGTCCTTTTTCTTCTTCTTATTCTCCATCTCCGTTCTTCTGCTTCTTCGTATCTCGTCGGAACAGCGAGTCGAGGAATAATTCCATTTTCTTGTGCGAGTACAATTTTGCTTTCAATTTATTTTCCACCCTCTCCTTCACCGGCGCGGGGTTTTCTCGGCGTTCTATCTACGTTCTCTCGGGCTGCGCTCGACCATACCCCTTTAGCTGCCCGAGCTTCTCCCCCGAGACCATCCGAGCCAGCAATCTTCCGCGCTCTTTTTCGCTACCCCCGACGAGAAGATACGCTTCCTTCGAGCCCTTCTCGCCCCCACTTTTCCTTTTTCGAATCATTCCCGCCGATAACCGAGACACTATCTTTTTGCTTTTCTTCTCCCAAACCCCCGAGGCTGTCGGCGTTATTGTTATCGCGAAATTTGAACTCGACGATGCAAACGAGACATTTCCAAGTCCGAGCGAACGAAAAAAAAAAAACAATTTTTACAAATTTGTTTTCTTCGAAATGGGCTCGTACAGTCTTGGCTCGACGAAGTTTGTAAAAAAAAAATATAATACCAAAATATAAGAACCACATTGAAAAACATACATTTACATCAATTTTTTAATAAATGAAAAAGAAAAAGTGAAATTTTCGACGTTTGAAAAAAAATATTCAGTTTTCAACCGGAAGTGAAGTACAGAAAAATTTCGAAATTCCTCTACGATCTCACTTCCGGTTCAAAAATGTTAATTTTAAACCGGAAGTGACGTACAGAAAAATAAAATTCCTCTACGATCTCACTTCCGGTTCACAAATTTCAGTTCCCGACCGGAGGAGCCGTCACAGGCAAAAACTTAAATTGCTCCGGCGGATTCGAAATTTTTCGAAAAAATCGCCTTCAACCCTAACGAGCTTCGGAATTAACGTCGAGATCCAAAGATTGTCCGCCCGAGCGCGAACGAAGTAAGGGCGCAAAGTTTACTCGACAGGGATGCATCGGCATGAAATTTTTTTTCCGCCGATCGAAGAGGGGACGAGTTTAAGGCTCCGAGGGTGAATAACGAGTTTTCTTCGGAAGGGCGGAAGGGTGGTCGACGTTATCTGTCCGAGGAGGTGACTTTTCGACTTCATCCCTTGGCGGCCCACGCGCCAGTTTCCTCATTGGTCGATGCTGGAAGGGTGTTCTGCAGAATGCAGGCATTCTCGAGCCATCGATGAGAAGCAAAATCCGGGAAGAAGTCAGGATGACGAAGAACCCGAAGAAAACTGGCGGGGTAGTGACGAATTCAAATTCGATCCCTCGCGGAACAATGTCATTGGTGAGGGGGAGGGGAAGGGGGGTAGAGATAGGTAAGAGGGAGCGAAAGATTTTGCCCGAAGATGGTAAAGAAGGGTAAGGGCCAGCGAGGAAAATTCCCAAAGTAATCAGTGAGTGGCTCTCCACGGCGCTCTCTCTGGCATAATTAATCTTCTGAGGCTTAATGGGCTTGATGGCGATGCCGCCACCCTCCCAAAGCTCTGAGGCCCTGCCCATTGCCTCTGCCTATGGTGAAAGAAAACTCGCTTTCGATTTTATTTCCGCTATAGAAAAACAAACGTGTATCCATTTTGTTCGAAGCTACAAAATTTTCCAGTTACTACTGGAAACTTTTGTAGCTTCGAAAAAAATGGATACACGTTTGTTTTTCTATAGCGGAAAAACAAACGTGTATCCATTTTTTTCGAGGCTACAAGAGTTTCCAGTTGCTACTGGAAACTTTTTTAGTTTCGAGAAAAATTGATAGACGTTTGTTTATTTATAGCGGAAATAAAATCGAAGGCGAGTTTTGTTTCTATAAAACTGCTTTGTATACAACTCGAACAAAATGTACTAAGTAGATTTAAATATCCCATACATAGAACATACCAACAATTAGAAATAATGAACAATGAAATGGATAACTGAACATTTACTCTCACAAATCAGTAAGAGTTTCATTCGGGAAAATTATGAAACGCCAAGACAACGTTGTAATATCCGTGACTGAAGGACTGCGTTCGATGGCGAAGTGGCAATATGCAATATAGGTGAAAAAGAGAAAAGTTTGTTACACCCAGAAAAAAAAATTATTTGGCGGCCACCGTTTATTAAGATTAAGTAAAATATTTATTTGATTTAAATAAATATTTATTTCATTTAAGTAACTATTTACTTAATTTAAATAAATATTTATTTTAATCAAATAAATATTTTACTTAAACTTAATAAACGATGGCCGTCAAATAATTTTTTTTTTCTGCGTATAGGTATAAAAAAAACGGTTACATGTTATGTATTGTTAATAAACTCACTAGTTTGTTGTGTGTATGGGATATTTAAATCTACGTGGTACATTTTGTTCGAGTTCTATACAAAGCAGTTTTATATTCTCTATTTGAGTCGCAGCGAATCTTCGAGATAGTTTCTGTGTGCTGATTTTTACAGGAGTAATGCCCGAAAGTTCGTAGAGTATTTCTATGATTATGTAGTGGATTTGCCGGGTGTCGGATGCGTGTCAAGCGCCGCAAAAGTTTCCAATTTCTCCAATAATAATTAATAATAAAAACTAATAATAATAATAATTACCCGATCGACAATAAAAAATGTATCAATTTGTGGGCGAAATTAAGGGTCGAAAGCACGCTTTTCCACTCCTACTTTTATGATTGGGCGTAACAAAAAAAAAAATAAACAATTTAATTTAATTTTTTTTTTCTGAAAATTAATAATGCTTGACTATCGGTATAACGAATGCCTGTACGGCCTTCGTCTTTCCATCCGGTAAGAATCGATGCTTCCCGTTTCGCGCAGCCCCTCCGATCGAGCAGACTTTTCGGTTCTCGTGCCCTCGAGCGAAAATTTCACGAGGGGGTACTCGTTATAGCGAATCCACCTCGAAGCTGCGTTCCCAGCGAGACGGCCGAATTCAACCAACCAAAATCTCATCTCAATCTGGATTTTAATAATCTCCGCTCATTCCACATATTTTTCGACCCCTGGACCGTCGGACCTCGTCGCGGCAAACCCCTCGCGCGCGAACCGTCGGAATCGACGCATGTGACGTGCAAATAAAATGTTTTGTTAATTAATAAATAATATTAATTTCTCTTCTGCCGTTGTTTTTCACATGGATTTATTAAGTCGCGTTATTTACTGGAAAAAAAATCTTGATAAGACGACCGAAAATCTTAATCTCTGTTTTACACTGTTAAAACGATTTTTTTTTTTTGGTCAGAAATAATCATCGCGCTCCAGAGAGTTTAAACACTAAAGTAAAAAAGTATTTTAAACTTTTATCGAAACTTTTTCAATAACTGTTAAGAAAGATGCTTTCTCGGACCGACCTCGCGCTCCGACTTTACGGGGTGGAGAAAAGTGGATGAAATAAAAAAGTCATTAAAATAAAAATAATAAAAAAAAAGTCGTTAGGGGTGGTTCGCGTGACCGAGGAGTCGACATTGCCACGGTGAGAAACCTCCGGGGTCCTGTCTGCAGAAAAAAAAGAAGGCGGTGAGCCGAGTCGGTAAAAAAAAAAACCACCCCTCAACTTTACTTTTTACGGCCACCCCTCGGAGTTTTTGTTTGAAGAGCCACGCGAGCGGCCTCTCTCGTCGTTTGCTGGAAAACTCTCGAGCACTTTTTCGTAGGACCGACGGAAGGATCGCCTGGCGCCATCTGACGCGGGGTCGTCGAAGCCGGTCGCCGGGTGAAAACTACCCTCGGCTCGCTCGCTTGCGCTGCGGCAAGGAAGATCTCCGCCGCGAGAAAAATATTTTATCTTCAGGCAAAAAATTATGAATTTTTTGTTGTCTTATTGAACATATTTATTATTAATATATTTATTGAAAAAAATAAATAATATTGATCCTTTAGGTGAATGGAGTACGTTTTGCCGAGACAAAATCGTCAAGTCTTAATTCGGCTGCAAAAATGACACTGATGTTTTTAACAAATTTTTTTTTGTTCCGCCGAAGGGGTTGCCCTTTGAGGTACGTCTATGAATTTTTTCAGATTTTTTAAATAACATTTAATCGATATCCGAGCCGCCTGAAATTTAAGTACAGGCAAGCCATGCACGAAGAGTTAAATACTTTGTCATATAAAGTGCATTTTTTGTTTAAATTTAACTTGAGTTGTCTGTAGTTATTCCTGAAATTTATAGCTAAGGGATAAAAAGAGATCGGTGGCAACGTAAACTGTCTGGAAGTGGTCGGCGGATTAATTCGGAAGGAGCATTTAAGTGCCGGGACAGACCGGACTAGAGAGTTTTACGATTCGGACGAGGGTCGTTACCGACTTTTTTCACGAGCCAGCCAATAAAATGACTCATTACTCGCAGACAGGCTGCGAACTTCCGGAAACGAACTAAAATCGACTATAAAATATTGATATTAAAAAAATGTATGTGTATAAAAAATTACGCAAGAAACGCTTCGAAATAAATTTAGTCGAGAAATAAAAAATGGGACACGGGGTATACTGTTGATTATTCAAGGGGTCTGACCCCCTTTTGCCGGGGCCCCGCCTCTGCCGTCTCCCCTTACAAACGCCCCACCTTTTTCACCAAGGGAACCGTATGGTTGTACCTGATCCAGAAACGAGGCTGTCGTCCTATTGCCCATCAGTGTGACCTCCTTTCCAGCAGGGCCCGCCCTGGGACCCATTTGCAATTTTTTCCACCCAATGCAATCACTCCACTGTTTAAAAATAACGATCCACATGCTCTCGAAACGTCGAGGCAATGTAACATAGAAAATATAAAAATTTTATTCTGAAACGCATTAAAAAACAAAAAAAAACCCTTGAAAAATATGATTTTTTTTTTTTTTTAACGATTAATCCTGTTTTTTGCATTCCAATCGCTCCAGCGCTTGCAATTTTTTCCACCCAATGCAATCACTTCACTGTTTAAAAGTAACGATCTACGTGCTCTCGAAACGTCGACGCAATGTAACATAAAAAAAAAACTCTTAAAAAATATTAATTATTTTAAAAACAATTCCTCCAGTTTCTGCCATCCCCATCGCTCCAGCTTCCTGGAACCCATTTGCAATGTTTTCCACCCGCAAACGCTCTCCCCGTTTAAAAACAACGATCTACATACTCTCGGAATGTTGACGCAATATAACATAATTTTTTTTTTTTTTTTTTTTGTATTCTAAAACCCATTACTTTAAATATAAAATAAAAACATTTTAACGAGTATTGCTTTCCATTATTTTTTTAAAAAACAACCCAGCTTCTACGATCCCAATCGCTCCAGATTGGGCGTCCCGGCCTCCTCCTCCACTCCGCGCCCATCGATCAGCCTTGCTGCATCGCCCGCCGAGCAATTTGTGCATTTCGATAACAAAAAAAAAAGAAAGGTCGCCCCGGTACCCGGAAATTAAGCTCAGGGTACTTATGCCTCACCGTATAACCGAGACCTCCGTAGAACTTCCGGTGTCTTCGTTCCTCTCCCCCCCCCTCAACCCCCATTCACCCGGCACACGTCTGCACACCTCTTCGTCACTCGCCCAGTCACCGCGGAATAATTCTATCGCTTTCTCACACGAAATTTCCTCGACAAACCACCCCCGAGCCCCGTCCGCCCTTCCCTCCGGCACTCTCTCTCTGCCTCGCCTCTTTGCAATTTGCTTTCCACCGTAGATTGCACCTGCATGGTCTATTACCGTGCAAGTTCGTCTGCCGCTGCCGGAACAACCCAACCTCAAGCCTTGTACCTCATCCTTCGCTGGAAGAGGATGGCTGCTCGGGGGGTGCAAAAGGAGCGGTGCGGAGGGGCGGGGGGGGGGGGGGGGGGGAGGGGGGGGGTGCTCGCGCCAACGATCCCAGGCGTTCCTATTATAAGTTGCGAACAAACTTTACTTATATGCGTCGGCGACTGCTCCTCGCATGCGCCCACTGTGCCATGCTCCTCTCCGCTTCATTCTGGCAGCGCCCCACCGCCCAACCCACATCTATTTCTCCAAAGCCTCAGAGCTCAGTCTACCAGCCCGAGTTCCTCTTTCTCAACCCTTCGCACTCACGAGACTCGTTGCCTCGTCCTTTTCCTTCCTCGGTATCCAGGGCCGCGACGTCACCTTCAAACCCCTCGCGTCCCCGCCACACCGCCCCCCCCCCCCCCCCCCCCCCCCTCCCGACTACGTACTTACATGCCGCGGCGGGGGCTCCGAGGACGTCCGGTAATACCGTGCCCTACCCGTGTACTCATGTAAGTCGGTACGGACTGCTATTGGGGAGGTTGGCAAAAAACAAATATAAATTTTACCTGAAAAGGTTTTTTTTTGTTTTACAAATTTCTAGGGTTAACTGTTTGGATTTCATAGAGGTTCACCTGTTTTACCATATATGTGTAGAGTTTGAGGGTTTTTTGAAATTATTTTTTTACCACGCGTGTGGCAATTGGTGTCGAGTGGGTGATGACTTATTCCTGGGGGTTTTGTTGTTTTTTTTTTAACATGTCTCGAGAGATGTTTTGTGAGAATCGGAGAGGATTTTATAGGTGGAGGGAATTAATGAAAAATGTCTTCGTTCTGAGAAGATGATCGTTATACACTCCTTTTTTATCGGATCATAAAATGGCATTAATTTTTTTTTTTTTTTAATACCCCAAATACCCCAAAAGCTCACACTTTTAATTTATTTTTATAATTTTTTTTTATTGAAGCGTAAAACTCTTCACCGTAAGGAGAATCCGTTGTTTGTAAAATTCAATTTTTGTCCATCGAACTTTTCGACCAGAGTTAATATCGGCAAGGCCTAAGGTAATATGTGCCCTACCCGTGTACATATGTAAGTCTGTACGGATTACTGTCGGACAGGCTTGCAAAAAAGAATGACAAGTTCGATGTAAAAAAATATTTTTTTGCTTGAAAAATTGCCAGGATTAACTGCTTGGATTAATGTCATAGAGGTTTAACCGCGTAATGTCATAGAAATTATTATTTACCGCGCGTGTGGCATTCCGCGTCGCGTACGTGACGATTTATTCCTGGGGGTGTCGTTCTTTTTTTGAACATTGCTCGAAAGATGCTTTGCGAAAATCGCAAAAAAAATTAAAGGGTAAGACTGAACTAATGAAAAATATATTACCTTCATTCAGCGAAGTTCATCGATTTACACTGAAAAAAATCCGATTCGGAAAATGGACTCAAAATAAAAAATGGCCATTTCAACAAATGGCTACTTCAACAAATCCCCCAAAGTTCATAATCCCCATTTTTAAAAAACTTTTTTATTGAAGTAGCCATTTCAACAAATGGCTACATCGACAAATCCCCCAAAGTTCATAATCGCCATTTTTTAAAAACTTTTTTTATTGAAGCCCAAAACTCTTTACCCTGAGGAGAATCCGTTGCTTGTAAAATTCGCAGTTTCCGTACGGCAGGCCGTCCGCGAGTCGCACACGTGGGGGGGTCCATCGAACTTTTCGGCCGGGGTTAATGTCAGCAAGGCCCCAGGGGCCAGGGTATCGAACTCTCGGCTTATTGTACCGCGGTATATATCCGGAGCGGGAGCGGAGAGCGAGACCGACAAAGACGGGGCGGTCAGCGTGCCGGACACTGGTCACACCGTCCGTACCGAAGGGGTGATTCTCGGCTCGTGTGGAGAATCGAGCCTCGAGCTATCGGAGGCCCTCCTAATGGAAAGTTTCATTGAACGAACGACGAATCTTTACGCAAAAGCCTCGTTCCACTCGGACCCCCGAGTAGGTGTGCGTAAATTAGTCACCCCGAGTGACCATAGTGTTGGTGTGACTTTGGTCACAACGTCTATCCGTCTTTTTCTTGCGCTCTCTCCGCCGAGCATTTTTCGTTTTCGACCTTCCCCCCCTTTTTTTTTGTTCCTTCTTTTTTTTTTCGTTCAAACTTACTTTGTAGCCCATCGGACGCGCGCGAGGGTCTTCTCCGACTCTTCCGTGGCCCCCGGGCCCGCCTTTGTTCGACGCAATCTTACGCGTCCGAGGTGTCGCCTAATGAGGCGTTGAATAATTGCTTATTAATGGCCAACTGACCGCACACGAGTGACATTGTTGCCACATCCCGGGGCTTGACCAGTCACCCTAATGCGACGTCTGAAGAAAAGAAGAGAGGGCTCCAACACTTTCTCCGCCAAAGCCCAACCCTTCTAATTTTTTTTTTTTTTTCGATCCCCGAGCTTGGGGAAGAAATTCTCGGCTCCTCCGCACTTAAGTGGCCCGACTTAGTCATTTTTATTAGCAATAATTATTATTCTTGGTTAAGGATTAAAAAATATGTTATTTTAATTTTTATACTACATATTTAATATTTTATTTTTAATGTTTTTTTTAAGCAGAAGCATTTCTTTCTACACTCGAGCTTGGTACCAGAAATTCTCGGCTCCTCCGCACTTAAGTAGTCTGACTTAGTCACTTTTATTAGCAACAATTACTATATTTGGTTATCGGATTTAAAAAAATATTTTTTATTTTTAATTTTTATACTAGACATTAAATATTTTATTTGCAATTTTTTCCTTGCATCGGAAATTTTTTGTTACCCTCGAGCTTGGGCAAAAACATTCTCGGTTCCTCGGCACTTTAGTAGTTGGATTTAGTCATTTTTAATAGTAACAATTATTGTTTGGCTATCGGATTAAAAAAAATATATTTCATTTTGATTTTTATACTTGATATTGAATATTTTACTTGTAATTTTTTTTTTTTTTTTTTTTTTTGAAGGCCCAGAACTTTATTTTTTCTCGTCCCAAGCGGTGGGCTGTAAATCCAGGTTGAGACGTTTGAATTAAAAAATAAATTACGTATCGAGTTACACAAGGCGCGCTCTACGGACTTTGAGCTGCTTTTGGAGATTCCCATCTGCCGCTTTGACGCTACGCGTATGCTACGACGTATTATGCAGCGAGCGGCGCGGAGGAAGACCGAATCCCCACGGAACACTGGACATTGTCCTGTCCCGAAATATATATTCGTGAAACTGGTCTAACTGGACGTTACAAACGCGGGCGTACGACGCTTCCGAGCCTTGGCCGCTGTTACATCGGATTTAACACACAATATGTATACGTGTAACCAAAACTGGTTGGAAAGCTGCGAACGGACGAGTCCTCGCGAGAGGAAATTCCGGTCTTTCTTGCATATGCTTTTTGATATTCCGGCCTCTGAAACTCGTCCCGACGATCGATAGTCGACACTCCGCAAAAATCATGCCTCGAGCCTTTTGTCATTTTTATCATCATCACCAATTTTCAAATTTTCATTCGCTCAATTTTATTCCATTTTTTTATCAACATTCTTATTTTATTTTTTTATTCGAATTTTTATTTCCTTTTTTATAAGCCTTTTATTTTATTTTTTGGATGAGGATTTTTATTTTGCATTTTTATTATCGTCATTTTTGTTTTTATTTTTTTTCAATAATCTTCTGAATTTTCGTCGCTCTACATTTCCGACTTGGAATTACGAATTGTCAGTCCGCAATCGACGATCTGTTATTCTCGAAAGTCTGTCAGAATATTTTTTTTTAAATAGCAAGTTCAGTGTTTTCTTAAATCTTTTTTTTTTTTTGTAGTTAAAAAAAAAGTTACTACGCAGTTTGTTTTGTGTCGAAAATATCGGGAAGATAATTTTCCCACAGTGGCCGGAGGGGTTGAGAGGGAATCGAAGCACGGGCTGGAGCAATGCTGACCCTTATCCGGGTCAGTCGTCCCTCGGATTGACCCGGAACAGGTTTCTCTCGCGCCTACAGACATTTTTTTTTTACCCCTTTCCTTCGCTTCCTGATCTTCTCCGTGTGTCTTCTTATTCCCCTTTCGTTCTCATTTACCCCCATTTTTTGGGACTGTCCGAGCTCCGAGGCGAAGTGACCTCTCGAAACGATTGTCCTGATCTTTCTTCCTGCCCGTTGCCTTTGGCATGAACTGGTTTTCTTTCCCACATTCTATCGGCCGGCCACCGAAGGCTCCACCGGTCACTCGCAATGGGGTGGTCAATACCGGGGAGGGGAGGGGAACTCGTTCGTACATACATTTTTATTTTCTCGTACTCGTCCGGTCTCCCTAACCGAGAAAAAGAGGGGCCAGCCCGAGTGACCAGTTCCACGATATCCTCGAGAACAACTTCGCTTTCCGGTCAGTTTGTGATTTTCTCTCGACTTTGACGGTTCACGATGGATTCGTCATTTTTTTTACTTCCAAGTGCGACATTCGATCACCATCCGGATTTATACTCATCCACACAGTTTGCTTTAGCACGGTAAGTCAAATCTTAAAACTGGGGAAAAATTTAGTGACGTTCATAATTTTTTTTTTTTTTTTTCACGTCAAAGACCAAAAATAATTGTCCTTTAACGCGGTATGTCAAACTCACAAATTGTGGAAAATCAACACATCCGAAAAAATATTCGAATCATTCTGACTGACGATAGAGAGATATGTTGGAGAATTAAAAATAAATGTATCGATTGATTTTTTTATGAGTGAAATTTTTATTTTTTTAGATTTTTTTTTGTTTTTGCTGTGTGTTTAACTGAAATAAGTTTACGGGAGAGTATAATATCGTGTTCGACCGGGGAAGGCTCTGGGTTAGGTGTCTCAAGTTTGGTCTCGCTTGTCCGCGTTCAACGCAGTCTCGTTTTCCCCCTTCGAGAGCCCTACTCGAGGGCGGAGTCCCGGGTGAGCGAGCGGCCATGCTTGCCACCCCCGTCTTACCAGAGAGACTCACCCCTCGCGTGTGCCAAGTTAAATAAGGGAGGAAAAAGGACGTTTCGCCGCCACGAGCCACTCCTTGCCGCGCTGAGCCGGGTCCCGCCGACAAAAGACACCCTCGCAAGCCGGCCCCGCGAAAAACCACCCCCGCGAAAAACCATCCCCTTTTCTCGGCCTGCAATAACGCGAACTTTCATTCTTCGTACTCGAAATCCAAGGTAAAATTTATTTCTCGACCACAAAATCACCACCCTTGCCGTACATTATCGTGACCCTTAAGGGGCAGAAATTCCAATTGACGGGGGATGACGTCGCGAACGAAAATTGGCTCGAAGCAATCAACCCCGTGGCGAATTTTATTATTCTCACCTCGCATTTTAGCAAGACGTTTCTTTCCAACCCAAAATATAATATTACTCGACTCGTTGAATGATTTATTATTTATTTATTTTTCATCACTTTACCAACACCATCGTTCTTTGATAACGACAAACTACGAATTTCATTATTTTGACCTCATTTATAAGATCAGCTCTTTTCAACCCCTAAAAAATACTTTATGTCTGCGATAATTGATAACTCGACTGAACGACTCGCTTTACAAAAATTAAATTGGCCACTGCACAATTTGTAATCTCGATTCTCCGCTTTTTCAAAACAAACCGGAAAACCTTCCCCGACTGGTCGACTGATTTATTAATTTTTTTCCATCACCGTACCGACCCCTTCGTTCTTTGACAACGATAAACTACGAATTTCACTATTCATAATTCATCTACAAGATCAGCATTTTTTAGCACCTAAAATATGACCAATCCGCGATAATTGACAATTCGACTGAACGACTTGCTTGAAAAAAAATTAATTTCTCCCCTCCATAACCTGCAATCCGCAATCTCGATCTCCGCTTTTCCAAAACAGAACAAAACAAAAAAAAACCTTCCACCTCTAAGGAACAAAAGGTTTGAAGCCAGACTCCTTGATGCCCGAAAATTGTCTCGAACTCGTCGAGCGTTGAATTTCGTACGATTCGCCACCGCATCTTGCTGTCTCCATTTCTCTTACTCGCTCTCGCATCAACGACGATATTTCTCTGTGGAAGCTTCTGGTGGAGTGAATGCTCCTTAATTTCCTTTGAGCCGTTTGCTCCGTAGCTCGAGCAGCGGGAGCGGCAGCGAGCGCGTTTTACCTCCCTTGTCTCGTTTCGCCTAGCCTAGCTCGGATCCGCCATCAGCCCTCCCGGAGTGCGAGAGAGACCCGGACCGGAGTCCTCGTGAAAGTCCCGAGTCACACTGCAGCCTCAGAACCAGCCTCCACCCCTCGAAACCCACCCACGGCCTTATTCTGTAATTTCGTTTACAAATGAAAGGGCCGCGAGCTACGACTTTGTGCACGATTCGCAAACGTTTCTCAGAAGGAGAAACGAGGAGCGTCAGCATCAGCTGCCGTCCCACTCGCATCCACAATATCCCGCCAGGTAAAACCCGCCCTCCCTTCCTACAGACCGGCATGTACCAGCGGATTCCAACGGTGTGTTTCTGTTCCATTGCTCAAGTGCCTGAAACTCCCGACGACGAAGCGCCAGGACCCACAAATCACCTTTCCCAAAGTACCACCTTACTTCTTGGATACGGGAAACCTTCAGACGCTCGAACGGAAAGTCCGTACCTGCAGTTGAGGCGCGGAGCGAGATGAGGTTGGGCCGATAGGGTAGCTCATGATGAGCAGGCTGAATGCCACAGGATGGATTGCATCAGAAACCCTCAGGCAAAGGTTTAATTTAGAGTAAAAAAGGCCAGTCATACTTTGGGACATTCTTCTTATTTAGGCCCTTCAATGAAAATTTTATCGCCTCTGCAGAGTTGGATTGATTGTGGTTGTTCTTCATCTGTGGGAGGAATGGGAAAGGATTTCCTCATGGTCGCCTGACCGAGTTCTTGGGTTGTTTTTTTTTGGGTGGGTTCATCATGAGGATACCTCATGATGATCAGACTGAATGCTACACTGAGAGAAGGATCCAGTAAAAATGACTATATCGTTTGAGAGATATTGCTATAGCACATAGTAGTAGGGCGCTAGGGCACCACCTTTGGTAGGAAGTACCGGATTTATAAGAATTTTTCTTAGATATTATGGTAATAATTCTTGGATAATCTGGGACCTTCTGCCATAGGTGGCGCCCTGGTGCCCTACTACTATGTGCTATGGTAATTTTTTTTTTTTTTGATGATCGGTAGTTTTTACTAGATCCTTCACTCAGTGTACAGGATGGATGCATCAAAAACCCTCGGGACAACTTTTAATTTAGAGAACGACAGGGCAGTCGTATTTTGGGACATTTTTCCTATTCAGGCTTTTCAATGAAAATTTGATCGCGTCTGCGGAGTTGGATTGATTGTGGTTGTTCTTTACCTGTGGGAGGAATGAAAAACGTTTTTCTCATGGTCGACTCTCCGAGTTCTTCTGGTTAGTAGCTCGTGATGTTCTGGCCGAATGCCACCGGATGGATGCATCAGAAACCTCGGTCAAACATTTAATTCAGAGAGCAAAAGGCCAGTCATACTTTGGGACATTCTTCCCATTTGGCCCTTTCAATGAAAATTTCATCGCGTCTGCAGACTTGGCTCGATTGGGGTTGTTCTTCATCCGCGGAAGGAATGGAGAGGGTTTTTCTCACGGTCGTCTGTCCGAGTTCTTTGGAATTTTTTTCTCCTACAAATATTTCGTTGAGCAGTTCTCGAGGAGAAAGTTTGGACAGCCAGCGCGTATGACCAGAAACGGTATTTTAATTCGCCGGGAATTCGGTTGGCCGACCGCCAAACGTCCGCAGAGATTTCTTAATACCCAGGCCACAAATGCCGGATTCACTCCCTTCCCAACGGTTATACCGTACGTACGGTCCAGCGTTCGGCGCGGGACAGGGTGGACACGGCTCTCTTTCACTCGCGGTGTTTCTCTTTCCGTCGACCGGATTGCGACAGCAAGGGTGAGCCGGTGGAGTAGCCTTGGAGAGGGTGGCGAGGGGATTCCTGGTCATCCCACCCGCCCGTTTTTTACGAGCCTTCTGGACCGGAGCCATCTCCGGTACAAACCAGCCAGGAAATGTCCTTCTGCGTCTTCATCCCTTTCACCCAATGAGTTTGCTCCATACCGAACAAAATTCGCGTTTAATATTGACGGGAGTTTTATTTAGTAGAGTTTCTACGGACCGTCGCATCGTCGAGCGCCAATAACGCCATTTCCAAGATGACCTAATTGCGAATCTTGATGATCCGATAGATTTTACTCTTTCCGTGTGGGATCGCTTAAAAAAATAATAAAAATATACTTCGATCGTAATTGGCAGGTCGTATATGTTCTAAAGTTTATGTAACGAAACTAAATAATTAAAGGTAAATTAATATTGGGCTGTTATAGTAAATTTCGTAAAGTTGCCAATAAAAATTGTAAAAAGGGTTTCTCGCAGAAAAATTAATTATAGTTAGCGAGCCAGTTGCAAATCTCGATGATCTAATAGATTTTGGTCTTCCTGTCCGCGATCACTTAAAAAAAATATTAATTTCGATCATAATTAGAAGGTTATATATCTTTTATAATTTATTTAACAAAGCTAAATAACGAAAGGTAAATCAATACTGGCCAGCAACAGTAAATTCCGTACAGTTGTCAATAAAAATTGTAAAACGGGTTTCACCCATAACAATAAATTCTAAGTAGGGTCAGGTGAACCAGATCTGGAATGTTCATCGGTCCCGCCATAATCGCGCGTTCCCTTATCGAAAGGAGGGTGGCTGGAGGAGAAAGATGATGAAAAGCCGAGGACCAACGATGGCGATCCCGGAATTCCAGTCCCGCTCCGAGAAGTTGAGGATACTTAAGTAGCGTTCCATGGACCCACGCAGTTACCTCTCGACATCGGCGCTGGCGAGTATCCCCGTCATGCCACTTGGTACACAATCCACAGGATCTCGTCGGTGGTCTTTCTGGAGAGTCCCTTATATTCACGCTGCTCAAAACAGCCACGACACGACGACGAGGATCCCCTCCCGCGGACCTTCTAACCCAACCAACACAACCGCCTTCTTCCCATTACCAAAAGCCCACCCACCTTAGTACCGGGTACTCGTCGTCGTCGTTCCTAGCTTTTGTCTCGGCATTGATTTCCGAGGCCAACTTCGCCTCGTTGCCGCGAAGCGTCGTCGTCGTTAAATTATAATCGCGAAACAGGGACTCCTGGCCAACTCATACCCCAAAACCAAACCCCCCCCCCCCCCCCCCCTCGAGCACGATAATCACCTAACCCATCCTCATACCTTGGCCCCTTACAACCGCCGCAAGCTCGCATGAAGTTGCAGACAAAGCTACGACCGCCTCGCGCTCAGCTCTGTGTGCAACGTCCTCTGCCTGGGCACCTGCTAAGATGAATTTCGTGGACTTGGTAGCTTGAGGGGTCAAATTTTATTTTCCGCTTTTGGACCGATATTTCATCTGCCAGGTTACAAAATGCTGGGCCATATTTGGCAGCTGGTGATTGCCAAAATGCAATCACCAACTGGACCATATTCGCCACTTTTGCCTCATTTCTCTTTTTCTCCCAGTAACTTCCTTCGAGATCTTCGCCGGAGGATCGAAGAAAGAGCTTTTGCCCTCGGGGTGTTAATCTCATAGCTCCGGCATTCGAAGGCTGAGATGAATGTCGTGGACTTCGTACATTGAGGTGCCAAATTTTATTGCCCGTTTTGTGAACCGATATTTCATCAGCCAGGTTGGAAAATCGGATAGAAGCGCTGCCATCACCAGCGGTGCCAAATTTGCCACTTTTACCTCATTTCTCCTCGGAGGATCAAAGAAAGAGCTTTTGCTCTCGCGCTTGTAATCTCATAGCCGCGACATTCGAAGGTCGAGATGAATGTCGTGGACTTTGTAGATTGAGGTGCCAAATTTTATCTTCCGCTTTTGGACCGATATTTCATCAGCCAGGTTGGGACATCGATAAAAGCGCTGCGATCACCAGCGGGACAACATTAGGCACATTCGCCCCATTTCTCTTTTCCTCCCAGCCACTTCCTTCGAGTTCTTCCCCGGAGGATCGAAGAAAGAGCTTTTGCTCTCGCGGTGTTAATCTCATAGCTCCGGCATTCGAAGGCGATGGGTATAAAGGGCGATCCGAGCCGGCTCGGTCGTCGGCGCTCGGGTTCTTACGCGCGAAGAACGAAAAGGGGGGTTTTCGGAGGGTGGGTTGAGTAGTCAGTGGTCTGAGGGGTGCGCTTAACGGCGTTGGGTTAGGCGCGATGCTTTCCTCCCCGTAGTCGTCGTCAACGACGTTCACGTCCGCCTCTCCACTCTCCTCGACGTCGTTGTGGATGCTTCCTTCCCTCCCCCCCCCCCGCCCCTCTTTCACCCGAGATGCCTTAAATAAATGAAACTTCTAGTGTGCCTCGCGCTTTCATCCCCATTCCCGACCGCCTGCCACCGCGTAGTCCCGCGGCAAGAACAGGCGGCACCGGCATATAAATTCTCTCGCTTCGTAATTTCAAACTCAAACAGCAGCAGAAGTGTAGGGGGGCGGAGAGGGATGGGGGGGGGACTACTCGAGAAACCAAGGCCCACCCTCCTTTCCTCGGGGTTCTCTCCTCGGGCTTTTCAGCCCCCTTCCGACATCCTTGGTTCCTCTTGCTTAGTTCTCTTTCGCTTTTACCCTCTCTATTTAGCCACAGTTCTACGTGAGAGATCCCAGAACGCTGAACGCGAGGGGGGGGGGGGGGGAGGGGGGGGGGGTGAGGATTGCCCAGGCTGGCACGTAGCGACGCGCCCAAAGAGCACGAGGGGGTTCGAACCACCCACACCGCCCCTGCCCTCATCGCCTTTCCTTTAATACCCCAGGCACACCGTACAACTGCCGTGATTTCGGATTTCGAGAACTGCCATCGCAAAGTGACGACAATAATTATTATCCTAATTATTATTATCGCGGGGCATCGTTCTTACCCGCGGGTCTACACTGTATACGCGGGTCCCGAGGGAACGAGGCCTTGCGAATGGGAAGACCCGCAGGTTCTACGGCTAATTAGCTCCGGGCCGTTATCCTTGCCGCTGGATTTCTCGGACCTTTGATGGCCGCTGATAACGCAGCCGGAGGATTTTTATTCGCAAGACATCGGCCATTTGTACTCGGAGTGGGGGGGATGTTTTTTTAGGGTTGCAAGCGAATCCTGCTGAAGCGGACCATCGTACAGCCTCGTTCAAAGTGTGGCCATTTTTACCCCGGGGTCGATCTTTTAGTTTTACCCTAGCGTCGGTTTTTATTTTTACTCTAGGGTCGTTCATTTATTTTTACTCTAGGGTCGTTCATTTATTTTTACCTTAAACTCGTTTTTTATTTTTACCCTAGGGTCGTTCTTTGATTTCTCCTCTAGGGTTTTTTCTCAAATTCCAAGGTATCGTGCCGCCGGATTTTGTCGGACGGTGATGGTCGATGATGACGTAGCGAGCGGATTTTTATGCACAAGGCGTCATCCGTCTGTATTTAAAGTGGGGGATGTTTTTTAAGGTTGCAAGCGAATGTAGCCGATCATTGTACAGCCTCGTTCAAAGTGTGATAATTTTTACCCTAGGATCGTTTTTTATTTTTTATTTTACCTTACCCTAGGGTTGTTCTTTCATATTGAACCAATGATTCTTTCTCAAATTCCAAGGCGTCCATACCGCCGGATTTCTCGGACATTTGATGGTCGACGCTAAGCAGCCAGAGGATTTTTATTCACAAGGCATCATGCGTTTCTGCTCTGAGTGGGGGTGTTTTTTTATAGGGTTGCAAGCGAATTCTGAGACCCTAAAATGCTGCGGCCAACCATCGTACAACCCCGGTAAAAGTGTTGCCATTTTTACCCTAGGCTTGTTCGTTTATTTTTACCCTAGGGCTTTTTCTCAAATCCCAAGGCACATATGTCACCGCCTTCCAGTTCCTGACGAGGATGTCAGGAATCTTCAACCCTCTTATAAATCGCACGGTACAAAATATTCGTCAACATCGAGTTGCATCTTTCTCTCCCCCGAATCGCGAGCTTCCTCGTGTTCTCTCCCGGTATCTTTTTCATCCCCTAGGGCGGGTCGTTTCTCCCCGGGTAGAAAGTGAACACACAACCGCTGCGTCGCGGCAGTCTCACGGCAACGGGGCTACCAGTACCAGTGGAACTTCACCAGTGCCGCCCGGCTACAATAAGACGGCTCAATGAAAACGTCCTTTACCGGCGGCGGCGGTACTGAATGCTTATACGTCTCGTTCCGTTTCACTATTTGCGAGATATCACCGCTGGCCCGCGGGGCAATGGGGAAAAGATATATATACATACACATAGACATATACATATACATACATAAATACATATACAGAGTAGTGCGGGGCGAACGAGGGAAGCGAGAAGGAAAATGGGGGCAGGGGGTGAAAGGGGGGGTTGCGCGCAACGGCTCAGCCAATGAAAGCTCGAGCGGCGAGAGGTGAGCTTTTACGGCGTTCTTACCGTCCGCGTCGACGGGGGTGGCTCGACGCGGCGGCTTCCTACGAGGGGTAGTGGTGGCTGCTGGCGGTGCTCCGTAGAGGCGGACCAAGGAAAAGACAAGAGAGGGGTATCCTCGCGGATAGAGAACTAACCGCCTTTCTCCGTCGTTTCCATTGCAACCCCTTGTCTCCCGTCATCCTTCAACCCCCAGCGCCTTCCCTTATTTTCCATCCTCTTTCGCTCGCCGGGGCCTTCCCTTCAGCCTCGTTCTTATTGTTTCAGCTCGTGCACGACGCCGAAGACAGAGACGGCAGAGGGCTCGACGGGGGAGGGTTTCGAGGGTACATCCGGCGCCCTCTGGCTCTTTCCATCTTCAACCGTTTCCATCGTTCCGTCTTCATCGTTCCTTCTCTTTCACGATTTTCGTCCTGCTTTATCTTGCTTTCCATCTTCGCCTTTCTCTCTCTTTACAACTCTCAACTCTCCGTAGTTTTAGCCCACCCCAACCTCCTCATCCGCACCCCCCCGCCCGAACCCCCCGAAGCGCTCTAGCTCGTTGGTCTCTCTCTTCGTCTCTCTATGGTAGTCCTCTTTCGCTCGTTTCGCCACATTCCCTCCGTGGCCCGAGTCTCATACCCCCTCGACTCTTTCCACTCTCGGCTGTTGGCGGTGGTGGTGGCGCAGCCTCGGCTCTCTCCTCTCGCCGGCTGTGCTTAGAATTTTAATGGACCGGCTTAGAAATTGTTGGCGGAATTAGATTTTAGAACGAGATTAGGCGTTGCCGCCGGCAGAGGTCTTCTCATACCCCCTTGTCTTCTCCTCCGCCAACCTCCCCCGCCACTCCGCTCGACCACCCACCGACTAACCCTCTTATCCTGTATCCTACGACTCGTATATAGTCGTTGGATATATACGCGAATCTTCTTACCACCCGACCATTCGCCCCTTCTATTTCCATTTCCAACCCCCCCCCCCACCTACCCTCTATTTCCGCGGCCCGAAATTACTCTCCGCGAATTTATGTCATTGTTGGAAAGTCCACCAGGCACGGGAGAGCGAGAGAGTGAACCGTGCCATTTCGCGCTGATACAACGAAAGCTTTGCTTTTCGTGAGCGGTCGCCCTCGGCATCTTTGCTTTCGGATTAATCGATTCGTCATATCGGGGGCTTAGCCGCGCGAGAACCGTCTTCAAACCACACAGTCTGGAACGATGAGGCGGTCCTTCCTCTGAGGATTCCGATGAATTTTCCGAACCGCTGGGACGGGGTGGGAAGACGCGATCGGAGCGGCTTTGGGGAATAAGGAGCCTACCATCCGTCGTCGACCCTATGTTTGAATGGTCAAGCTCTTATTATTATTTTTTTTTTTTTTCAATAAACACTCTTTTGCTTATAACGTTCGATTTCCGACGTTTGAAATTCTGTGGATATCATTGACCCAAAAGAAGTAGATATTGGTCTGGCCAACTTCCGGACCTCTCAATTGTTTTCCGATTTAAAACGCCACCTCAACATAAATGATTCTTAGATAATGTCGTATCGGTTGCGCTGCGAGCAACCTCAAAAATGTTAAATTACTGCAACGTTGGGCAACGACTCAATTCTGGTCTTCTTTAGGTTCAGAACGTTTGATTCGCAATATCTTTGGATCGCCCTTATCATCGAGACGCTCCAATTTCAACGTCTCCAATCCTATCCTCACCAAACGATGATGACCAAGATTTGACTTTTTGATAACTTCAATTCACGCGATAGCGAGCATACGACTTTTTCCCAGATTGTTCTTCATGAAACTTTGCCAAGTTTTCCAGCCCTCGCAAAGGACCGTCTGTTTTCATTTTAACGCCCGATTTCCAACGTCTTCAATTCCATCGATGTCATTGACCCAAGAGAACCAGATATCAGTCTGGCAGACCCGGAGGATTCAACTTCCGGAGATTGGCATTGTTTTTTTTTTTTTAATTTCTCCGATAATGTCGTATCGGTTGCGCTACAAATCGCAAGTCCAAAAATATTGATTCCCTGCAGAGTAACGCAACCACTCACGACAGATCATCTTTAGGTCCAGAACGTTCTATTCGCGATATCTTCCGGTCGCCCTTGCCATCGGAACGCTCCGATTTCAAGGTCTCCAATCTTATCCCCCGATAAGATGTTGACTTCTCAATATCTTCAATCCGCGCTATAAGGGGACGACGTTTTCCCAATTTGTTCTTCACGAAACTTTGCCAGGTTTTTCACCCCTCGCCAAAGGACCATCAAACAACGTCGCCCGACCGGCTTACCTATTCCCGTTTCCGCTTGCGCCTGCTCGATCCTCAACCAACTTGCAGTTCCACCTTGCCGTTTAGCATCTACCATTACCTAGGCATAGGCTCTCGTCCTTGAGACAGCCTCACCAGGTATGCATCGTCTCCCTCGTTGCACGGTATGACTCGCGCGCGTTTCTCAGCCTCGGGTTGCATCGCAAGACAAGGCCGGTTTGTATGGTATCGGCCACTTCGGAGGGATGAAATTTCGTCTTGAGGAAGCGCCCTCGCGGCCCGTGAGTCGCAACGCATAAACGAAGGAGGCTGTGCAAAGTGTGTACGCCTGCACCCTATCCTGCACATTCGCGAATTCGCCCCGTTGCCGATGCTCTCCGAGGGGAATTGAGTTTCGCCGTTGGAGGGAAAGCGCAAGGAGGCGAGGTGGGCGGCGTGAGATGGATGAAACGTCGAAGCAACGAGGACTCTCCGTGGGTTGCGTCGGGAATATTGGGGAAGGTTCAGAAAGCGGGACAGGTAAAGCAGACCGTGAGAGAGGCCTCTGGGACGCGCACCAAGACTGGATGGGCTCGTGTAATATTGTTATTGCCAATAATGGCAGGCATCCCCTTGAAAGTAGGGTGGGCTGATGTACCCTAGGTCCCTCTTCCCGCTGGCGAACCTACCCCAGTCTCGCGATGTAGACTGCCATCGAGCGGTCCCGAAGCGGACCTACAGATTCCATGATGGTTAGTGGGGAAAAAGAGCACCGCGCACGGTATCTGGACCTGTTGGGAGGGTGAACGTAGCGCGAAGAGGGAATGGCCAAAAATTGCCCGGTTCGATGTTACCACCGAGCAATTATTGAGCCCTTTCGCAACCCGAACCCCCAAAAACAAATAACAATTACCGGGGTCAAAGTGGCTCTGGTGCATCGGTGATGTCGTCGATGTGGGTGGGAAACCGTTTGACGAACGTTGCGAAAGAGTTGTCCCAATGTTCCCCACGACGGTCGATGGTCGATAGATTCCGTGATGGTCGATTGGGGGGAAAAAAGCACCTCGCACGGTATCTGGACCAGTTGGGTGAACGTAGCTCGAAGAGGGAATGGTCAAAAATTGCCCGGTTCGATGTTACCACCCGGCAATTATTGAGCTCTTTCGAAACTCGAACCCTCAAAAACTAATAACAATTACCGGGGTTAAAGTGGCCTTTGTGCATCGGTGATGTCGTCGATGGAGGCGGAAAACCGTTTGACGAAAGTTGCGAAAGAGTTGACCCGAGGTTTCCCATGACGGTCGATAGTGGATCGATTCCATGATGGTCGATGGGGAAAAAAGGCACCGCGCACGGGTCTCTAGCACAAAAAATGGCAAAAAATTGGCCGGTTCGATGTTACCATCGGACAATTATTGATCCCTTTCGGAACTCGAACCCTCCGAAAATAAATAACAATCACCGGAGTGAAAGTGGCCCCCGGTGCATCGGTGATGTCGATGAGGGTGGAAAACCGTTTGACGAACGTTGCGAAAGAGTCGACCCGAGGTTTCCCGGAGGGCTGGAAGGGGGAATTCGTTTGGGAGAATTCTCAGTGTACTTTGCAGGGAACGAAGCCCTGTGGCCCAATCCCGCTCGCCCAAGTAAATCGAATGAAGTCTCGAATTAAATAGGAAACCCTCCTCTGGTATTCCGTTCACACAAAGGGGTGAGGGGGGGAGGGGGCTGGTGTGCAGCCCCGACAAGAAGAACGGGGCACCGTGAGAGAGGGCGCGAGTGACTGGGGGGGAGGACGCCCGGTGTTAAGGTTACTCGGAACGAGAGAGGCCAGAGAGACGCAGGGGGAGGAAGCTTCCTTGTATTTAATTACCAACTCTAAGTCTCGGAGCTCGTGGCAAGTGAGAGGAATGAGAAGAACGAGGGGACGACCCGCGCGCTCGCCCGGGCTATCTTCTTGTTCTTCAAGACTCCAACCACCCCCCGTCACGTCTCACCCGTACAACCGAAATTGAATTAGGTACCTTTTTGTTTCGGTCTTTTACCCAAAACGAAATGCTCGTGAGAAGTTCGGTTGAGCGATATCAGAATGAAGGAAAAAAAATTAAATAATAATTTAGTTAGCTGAGAAAGTTGAATAAAAATTGATAATCTGGAAAATATTACCGGAACCTTCGAAGAAGTACAAAATTGGCACCGTTTCATCGACCCGACCGATGCAGCACCGAAGAGGCAGTAAAAACAGACTACTGATTTTAAAAAAAAGTCAAATAATTAAACAATGTTGAAAAATTGATATTAAAAAAATTACAAAATATTTTGGAAATAAAAATTCAAACAAAAAAAAATGGTCTCAGAGCTTCCTTAGCCGATCCCGGATGGCCCGCGAAATTTAAAAAAATTTCCTCAAGCCTTCAAAAAATGAATACGATACTTTGTCAACAGCCAGTGGATCCTCGGCTCTTCAAGTTCCGGAAGTCCCATGAAATTCTGCAAAAAAATAACTACCCACAAAAAAAAAAAAAAAAATTAATAAAAATCAACACATCCTAAGAAAAAAGTACACAGGCGCATCCCCAAAAATCTCTCCCGCACGCATTTCTCTCCCCGAGCGTCGCATACCCTTTCTTCCATAGCTGGGAGGGCGCGGGCGTTCTTCTCCACGCTGCCACCTTCGACCCTCCCTTTGCTCTTCAGCCGCGCTAGAGTTTCTCCTTAAACCCCTTTAGCTCCGAGGTTCGGGTAAAAGGCGAGAGAGAGCGAGAGGCAGAGAGCCGCAAAGGGGGGGCGAGGGGGGAGGGGGGGGAGGAGGTAGAGCTTCGAGTCGGCTCGGCTCTTCTCGTCCGTGTGCCGGAGGGTGGAGGAAGGGGGTGTCGCGCAGAGGTTGGGTTTTGTGCTGCGCGCAAATATCGCCTTTCATATTCCTTCGAAGGAGCAGAAAATCGTTACGCTGTGCCTTTTGCGCGCGCGCTACGTGAAATACCTATGTTGGCTTACTTCCTATCCCCGCGTCTCTTCTCATTTTCTCCCATCGTATCCTCTCCGTTCGGGGGTTGGTTCACGGACCCGCGAGCTTCGCAAGGGTGGAAGAGGAAGATAAGGGAAGGGGTAAGGGTGTAAGCAAGTAAGGTCTCCCTCACGGCTCGGCGTTTCCTACGAGGAGAGAAAGAGAGGGAGGGAGGGAGAGAGATCCGCAAAAGGAGGTGTGGTGCGGCTCTCGTTCGCCGTGGAAGCCTCGAACCATCCCCCTTCACGGAGAGCTTCGACGTCACCCTCTCAACCCCTCGCCGGCTCTTCCCTGGGCTTCGAGGACCCGCGAGTCAACCTTACCTCCTCCCCGGGTAAACCACCCCTGCTTTAGACCCGTCGAAACAAAAGTACGGGCGGAAAATATATTTCTTTGGGTATTCGACGTGTATCACGGATGTATGAGGAATATAGACTATACATATTGTATACAGTGTAAAAAAAATTGTAAATTTAATGCGCCGGACTGGAAGTTTTTATGCAAGAACTGGTACATTAAATTTAATGTACAATTATGATGAAAAATTAATGTACTTTTTCATTGAAATCAAAGTTAATTATTATAAATAAAGTATTTCCAATGTTTTGAATACACTCAACATTAATTTTTCATCACAATTGTCCATTAAATTTAATATTCATCAAATTTAATATAAATTTGTTAGTCAACCTTATCTCCTCCCTGGGTAAAGCACCCCTGCTTTAGACCCGTCGAAACAAAAGTACGGGCGGAAAATATATTTCTTTGGGTATTCGACGTGTATCACGGATGTATGAGGGATATAGACTATAGATATTGTATACAGTGTAAAAAAAAAATTGTAAATTTAATGTAGCGGACGGGAAGTTTTTATGCAATAAGTTTAATGTACAATTATGATAAAAAATTAATGTGCTTTTTCATTGAAATCAAAGTACATTATTATAAATAAAGTATTTCCAATGTTTTTAACACACTCAACATTAATTTTTCATCACAATTGTACATTAAATTCATTATACCATTTTTTTCAGAAAAACTTCCAGTCCGGTACATTCAATTTCATACGCATTTTTTTTTACAGTGTATAGAGTGAAATGCCCGTGAAATTTATTAAAATTGCGTAAAATTCAAACCGCTTTATCGACTCTCGCTAAAATGCCGAAAATGACGTCTATCACAGATATCTAACAGACATACCCTATATAACTTGTATATGGACTGAGATGCACGTGGAATTAGTAACAATAATTCCAATTTTTATCTGTTCAGAGCTGTTCGAAGTGCGAAAAGTCGTTCAAAGCTTTTTTCATTATACTGAACAAGACGCCTCTCTCATATCAGCTTCCACCTCAAGGCCAATCAACCCCATTGCACCGCGAGAATTTAATTTATCGAAAATAAATAGTGCCAATTATCGCCGGAGCGTGTTGTCGGCGAAGGGCTGAAAGGTGCGTGTAAGGGAGTTTCGGCTGTGGGAGGGTAACGTTGATTACCGACGATAAGCCAGCGAGACGAAGACGCGTAGCCGAGTGTACGTCGCCCGTGATGGGTAGAAAGAGGGTTGCAGCGCCAAAAGCCAAGACTGAATGACGGAGGAAGAGATGGTTCGAGGGAAGAAGGAGCCAAAGCTCGGTACACGTACCGGGTGAAGGGAAATTTCTAGAAACTTCAGGCTTAGCAATTAACGTCAGAAATTAACGACGCCCGCCCCGGGAGGCTGCGGAGCTTCCCTCATCCTTCTCCCCCCCCCCGAGATCTCCTCTTCTCCTCGGCGCGTTCAACGCCGGAGAAATTAGTCTCGGAAATTCTCGTAAAATTTCGCGCTGCCGGGGGAGGCTGGAAACGAAGGCCCTCTCCGAATCCACGTGCGACTACGAAGCTCCACTACCGATGCAACGGCGGCATGTGCACCTTCCGACCGACCAAAACCATCCAGTCCCTCATTGGATCCCGGCGAACGGTAACTTTCCCCGGAAATTTTCATTAAACCCGACGTTAACGAGGCGATCAATCAGCCGCGAGAAGTTGGCCCCGCTACGGCTACGGTCGCATGCACTTTTGAACTGCGGAGACGACTCGTGGAATTCGGCGCGACGATCTCGCGACGGCGGAGAAACGCGGAAAGACATTTTAAGAGACGCTTGCGAAATCGGCGAAATGAAATATGAAAATCAATAATGATAATAATAATAAAGAATTATTGTTATTGTTATTATTGATCTTAAATTGTTATTAATAATTGTTTGTTGTTATTGTTATTATTTATCAAGAATTGAGTGGTGGATGTCGAAATGTTGAGAAAAAGGAAAAAAAAGAACCATGATCGGATTTGGCGCAAGTCGATGTATCCATACAAATTTCGTGGGCAATGAGCTTAAAATAAAATATCCTAAAAATTGAACGTTTGTCAATTGAATCTGCGGCCCGTCATTTATCATTAATTCAAGAAGAATTATTCATAAGGAGGCAAACAAATTGTTGGAAAGCGCTATACGATGTCTAGAACCATTCAGGAAATATCCTTCGGGACTGGTCCAAAAAAAAAAAAAAAAAAAAAAAACCGAAGGCGAACGGAACTGTTGGAAGGCATTGAATAACGTTTCTGACGGTGGTTCGAACGGTTTTGCGATATCATTGTCGGAAGGAGGAGCGCTTCTGCGTCCCTTCTCAGACACCGGAGAGTCCTTTTCCCAGAGCGAGGAGGAAGAGAGAGTCCCGGGCGTCGAATTTATCAGGCGCGCCGAACGACATATCCGTTTTCCCAAGTAATCTCACGTTGCTTCGGGCGATTCTCAAACAATTCTATACGTCTGGGGGTGGTGGAACGGGTGCTTCCGGATTCGCTGTAAGGGGGGGAGGGGGATGCGAAGCGAGGAGGATCGCGCGGCAAAGGACGGGCCAAGGTGTCGCGCCGGAGGACGCCTCAGACAGGGACGGAAGAACTCGACGGGGGCTGTTCCAGGATTCCTGCTGGAAAGCGCAATCCACCCGACCGCGCGATTCCTCGACGAGAAAATGGTGGCAATGCGGATCATCTAAGCATCTTGAGAGATCAAACCGTTTTTCAAATTCCTTTACCGGCACCATTTTTCCGAATGACAAAATTATGTTAACGAAGTTAACGAAAGTTATTTTTAGTTTTGAGAAAATAATAAAAATGATAACGATAATTTTACAGAAATTGGTCAACGTATTTTCTCGTGCAGGGAGCTTCGAGTACCATAACAAAAAAAAAACAAGAACGAATGTACAAATCATATTCGTATCTATATTTTAGAGCGTGGCGGATTCTTATTTCTTTAGACATGTAAACTGAAAGAAAAAAAAATCGATGACTCAAGTAAAATGAGTTTCGAAGGAAAAAACGCTAGCCAAAGAAAAAAAAATTGTTATTTCAATTCTTACAATTCCATACGGAATTGAAACAATAACATGGTCGGCTTGACGACCTTGACGGTCGCGCCGTCGTTCTTTCAATATCGTATGGAATTGTAAGAATCGAAAGTAGAATTGAATTTTTTTTTATTAATGTCCTTGGCAGCCCGTAAGCGAATTTTGTTTTCAATGTATATCGACAATTTTTTTAATAATGTCCCGTCTTGCCCCGATCTCTCTTAGATATAGATTTTGAATCCTATTTATATTTGCTCTTCAGAAACCCGAAAAATAATTTTTTACCATTTTCCTCGAATTTTCAATTTTTTTTCATTTTTTTCAGTTTCCCAAACTTCATTTCCGGTTCGAGTATGAAAACTGAGATCCGCATTGGACGGTGACTCGCATTGTCCCGGAATGCCCAGAGGGCCGGGTCGGGCGGATGGCGAAGGAAGAACGCAGGGGGGCGGAGGGGAGGGTGGAAGGTGCAGTAGAAACAGACAATACACCTCCGCCGTTGGGTAGCTTATCTAAGAGTCCGTGGCCGTAGCCCCGGGGGTGCAGTAATAACCGGTAAGGGGTGTGGGTTGAGCGAGCGCGATACGCGAAACGCCGGCCCGGGCCCAGGCTAAGAAATGATAACGGCACTCTCACTGCCGGCAAGCCAACCACCACCATTTTCGAGTTATATTGCCCGGGGCTCTCCCGTGGCTCTCGCGTTTCCTTCGAAAGAGATGGAGATACGAACATGGAACAACCCTTCTCCGTCTCTCCGTCCCTTCCTCTCTTTCTCACAGACTCCGTACACCCATACAGACACGAGCTGCCTCATCCACTCTACATTTTGAACTCGGTCTTCCTTCTATCTTCGAGTCTAACTCACTCGAATTCCATCGACGCAGCATCTCTGCTCCATCACTGGGTTGCATCCACCCGATCGGGATGCTCCATCGGTTTACTGCTTTACCCAGAAACAATCCCGGAGCTACAAACCTCACGAGCGTTGAGACGAAAATCAGTACGCCGGTGGGAATCGTAGGATTCGGGGACACTTTATTGATACCCGGTGTACAGGGGTGAATCGTAAATGGAAAGATGGGGAAAAAAATAATTTTCGTATCTCGTGATGGGAGCAACGGAAATATACTGCATTCATATAAAAGAGATTAAAGTAATGATATTTCTGGGATTAAAAAAAAATTACATTGATGAAATGAATGAATTGATGAAATGAATGAATTGATGAAATGAATGAATTGATGAAATGAATGAATTGATGAAATGAATGAATTGATGAAACGAATGAATTGATGAAACGAATGAATTGATGTAATTAACTAATTGATGAAACGAATGAATTGATGAAACAAATGAATTGATGAAACGAATGAATTGATGAAACGAATGAATTGATGAAACGAATGAATTGATGAAACGAATGAATTGATAAAATGAATGAATTGATGAAATGAAATGAATGAATTAATTAAATGAATTAATTAATGAAATTAGCGAATTTTTAGCGTGGTCTTCCTTGAATCATACAGTGTAACTCGCTCGAATTTCATTGATACAGTATCTCCGCTCCCTCACCGGGTTGCATCCACCCGATCAAGATGCTCCATTGGTTTACTGCTTCCAGAAACAATTCTGGAGCTACAAACCTCACGAGCGTTTAGACGAAAATCAGTACACCCTTGGGAATCGTAAGATTCAGGGATACTTTATCGATACCCGGTGTGCAGAGGTGAATCGTAAATGGGAAGATGGGAGAATATTTAAAAAATGATAATTTCCGCACCTCATGCTAAGAGCGACGGAAATATTTTGAATTCACACAAACGAAATTGAAGAAACGACATTTTTGGGCAAATTTCAGTAAAAATATATCGATTGTTAATTTTTGTCAAATTAAGAATTGAATCGCATATTAAATTATTAAATTAAAAATTGATATTTATATATTATGGTTAAAAAAACATAACCTGCGCGACTGAAGCAAAAAGCTCGTGAGACAACAGAAACAACATTTCAACACGAGCCATTGAGGGGGCTGATTAAAAATCCCGGAAGTAATAAATTTTATTCATAAACGGTCGGTCTCGGTCTATTGTGATTTGCGGTGGGACGGTTGCGGGCCCGGTGGAAAATCTCGCATTTCCTTCCGCGAAAACGTTAAAGGCTTTTCCACGCGTCCGGGCCACCGGATAGGAGAGCGTGTGAAAGAAAACGGTAGGGGTGAGGGGGGGGGGGGGGGGGGGGGGGGGGGGCGGTTAAATGGGAAAGAGTGAAGAGGAAAGAGAAACACTCTCTCTCTCGCCTCGCCGTTTTGCATTTTAAACGCGAGGGCTAATTTATGTGGGAGTCCCAACGGTGTGTGGCTCTGCCTCAAACCTCCGTTCCTTCCGCCTCAGCGACCCCCGGCTAGCTGGACGGCCGGCCCGCGCGCACCCACGGACTTCTCGTTTCACACCCTCTTGCCCGACTTGGTCGAGCGTTTTATTTTCACTTACCCCCCACCCACGCCCCCTTCCCCGCAAAGATTCTCAACGACAGATCCGGAATTGTCACAGATTTCACCAACAGCAAGTTTAAGGTAGCTAACTCGGTACGCTGGACTCATAGGCATCAGCGTCTATATGACATAGGGGAGAGCGGGGCAAAATGGGACAGTGGGGCAAAACGGGACAGTGAGAGCAAAACTCAAATTTCCAATAATTTTTAGATGCCCCATTTTGTCCCAACGATACATCCCGATTTTCACCCCCGTTTTGCCCCACGGACGACCATTGCCACCATCCAAAAGTTATTGGAAAATTGTGTTTTGTCTCATAATCCCGTTTCGCCCCGCTGTGCCATTTTGCCCCGCTCTCCACTAAGTAATTAAGTGTATGTGGTACTTTGTCTGCATCAACAATATTATAAAAAATAATAGAGTATATATGAAAATGTTCGCTATTAGATTGAAACCGGTTATTTGTAAGCAGATTATTTGTTTAGTGTGGATTTGACTTCATTTTTACGACAATTATGACGCCTTCGAGATTTTTTACGAGTACAATTTGACAGTTAAATTACAACATGTCGAAAGTTTCTGCACATGACTGTGGATTGTCTTCGCGACATAACTATCTTAACACTTGTGCCTTGTGTATTGTATTTCTTGCTTTCTTAGCTTCATCCCCTTCGAACGCAATTTTGTTCTCCCAAACGGGAAAAAAAAAAAAAAAAAAATCAACGACCTAATTCTCCGCACACGGAATTCATTGCGGGACGGCAAAAGGCCATTACAATTTTATCCCATAAATTGATGCGCAAAGCTGTGAGTATTAAAACGAAAAGAAAAGAAAAATAAATAAAATTGAGGGCAAAGTAACCACGTTCGAGAGTAAAGCAATTTGAGCCCGTTTAAAAACAAAATGTCATCCCCGCGTGTTTATCGCTCGGCGTCCCCCGAGAGTCGAGGAAATTATCGCGTTTGCAACGAAATCCGTGTAGGGTAGAGTTTTCACCTCATTTTCCACCTAAAAGTGTCCGTACGAGAGCTGAGAGATGAGAAAATTAAAATGAGATTCACTGGCGGTTGCCGTATAGCGAGAGTTTCGTGGGCGCGTTGGGGAAGGGGGTTGGAGACTCGGGAAAGGGTATATTTAGCACAAAAAGCCTCTAATTTCCAACAAGGGTGTAAAAAGGAGTCGGAGGTACGTTGCGGGACGATGGGACGGAATGATAGGAGGGATGGGGGTTAGGAAAAGGAGTAAACGAGGGAGCCATAGTGAAAACGCGGTGGCCGCTTGTTGGGTCCATAAAACACCGCTTAGCTTTTTTAGCCCTCATCCCTTCGCCCCCGCCTCGAGCGCTCTCCCCGGTTGCTTTTAACCCCGTTAAGCTGTTTCGCGTCTTTTCCGTCTCTTTTTTTCGTCGCTCCGTTCGCGGGCATCAATCCCTCTACCGCTGCTTCTCTTCCACTTGGACTTTTTATCGCGGCGTTCGCCGGACGCCAGGAGAAGCTACGGGAAAAAAAAGACTCACAGACCGGGCGAACTGTCCTGGGCCGGAGCGCCGCCCCGCACTCGGCGGACACGCGTCGCGACCCTCTTTTGTTTAATTGAAACTTTTGTTTTGCCTTTTCTCTCGAAACCGTACTCTCGCCGAGGCTGACTAGCGGCGAGCGAGCTATTAACACAGGATTGTAGAGCGAGGAGCCTTGGGCATTCCCGCATTAGCCACTTTATTAGCAAACCCTCCGGGCCATTCGTCAAACGGAGCCCTCTCGGAATCGAGTTGCGGCTTCGAGTCGACGTTTTTTTTTTTTACCGACCTGCTGACCAATTTACGGCTGCGCCCGGTGACGGATAGCCCGATGGCGGAGGACGCGACCAACGGAGGGCAAATTTCAAGCAATGGAATTCTCGTTCGGGCTCGGTTTGACCGCGTCTCATCGTTTCGTTGATTCCGTGCGTGGTTTTTCTGGTGACTTTGATTAACGGACTAATTGAGAAGCGAATTGCACGATCGGAAGTGACGTCACACTGGAAATACGTCGCTTCCGGTCTGGAAATCTAATTCCACGATCCGAAGTGACGTCATACTGGAAATACGTCGCTTCCGGTCTGGAAATCTAATTTCCCAACCAGAAGTGACGTCATACCGGAAACACGTGAGTACCGGTCTGGAAAACCAATTTTACGACTGGAAATTACGTCATACCGATGTAAGGTCACATCCGGGAAAAAATCTATATTTTCAAACCGGAAGTGACGTTTTCCCGTATGATGTGAATATCGGATTCAAAGTGAGATTTTGAAACCGGAAGTGACGGTCACAAAGAACATTCTTAATTGTTCTCTGCCTAGTAGTGACGTAGTAGCATTACGCAGTGTTTATTCCCGCCCGGAAGACCGTCGACTCTGCTCTGTCTTCATCGGCCGCAGAACGACCGATGTGGCGTTTTGGCGTAGCCAGAGTCGGGCCAGCAATGCGCCGTTTTTCCAGTCACGACCGAATCCCACCTCGGGCGTTTTACCAACGACCGGATGTCTTTTGGGGAGCCTTGGCGAACGCATCAGCCCTTGAAGATTCTTCCGGACCATCGCTCAGACTACGGTACGAAAACCGAGGATCGCTGAGACGGAGCGACGATTCGAAAGACGAGCTTGAGTGAATAGCTCGGAACCGAGTTTGGTTTCGGGTTGTCCGTGTCTCCCGAGTGGAACGGACCTAATAACAGACACCTCAATTACTCGAAACTTCCGCGGTGATCCCTGAGCGAGTCGCGTTAGCGAGGAGGCTGTACGACTCCTAACAGGTTCGCTAATGCAGCGTGCATTAAAAGTTAACCCCGGAGGGCGGACAGTCTCGCCAGTGACAAGAGGTTCGTCCGAAACGCGTCACGCGGCTTCCGTCCCGCAAGGCAGTGTTCCGGCGGCATTAGATTTGTGAGTTTCTCAGGAGCGCGGCCGTTGGACTCGGCCGAGTTGGAGGCCGCGACATCAGATCCGCGTTTCAAGCCGAAAACGACATTAGGACTCGGCACGAGGAGCCACCGTCCAGCGAGTTTCCTGCCTTGCTCTACGTAAACCACGTGACTACTTACCCGCCAACTTTTCATCCTCCCGCTCTCCTCTCGAACTAACGAGACAGCAACGAACGGCTCCTCTCCAGTCGGCGGGAATAACGGAGGACCGCTAATTGTAAATTTACGACGAGTCGGGGCGAAAGTTCATCCGGGACCGATAATTAATTTGTCAAGTACAAGGCGAGTCGACGGCGCTGGTCGAGGGCGTTGGTCCTTGAAACCGAGTATCTGATAACACGGCGACGAAACTGTATCCGAAAGAAACGGGGATGTCGGCGTTGGACGTTGATTAAGAAGAAACGGGAAGCCCAAGGCGGGAGGAAGACATCCGGATTGTGGAATAATTTGAGCGTGAGAATCGATGGTGCGAAGACGATGCGCCACACTCGCAGATGTTGGTGAGCACTTCGGGTGCACGAGGCGGAATAACCAAAGGGACATCGAGACTTCCTTAATCATGGCACAATTTCGCAGCGAACGGCGGGAAGAAGAACGCAGCTCACGAAGTCGGGGGACACGCATGAATGTCCATGAGCAACGCGAAACCGCACGGAGATCGTGGTTCAGCCATCTACTATGGATCATCGAATCTATCGTGCACAGTAGAAATTTATTGTAAATTTAATGTACTTGAAATTTGATTATATTACTGACATTAATTGAACATTAATCTACTGTTTTTGTAAAAATTAAAGTACTAGATAATAACATTTAAAAACTTTTGCCTTAAATTTACAAACATTGTAATTAAAAATAAAAATTTTACTGTAAAATCGCAAAACACATGTGTTTGAAATTTCAAAAGCTTCCAATACCGTTCATTCATTTTCAAACAATTTTTTTACAGGGTGGATCATCATTCAATCATCGATCATCGATCTATCATGGATCATTAATCTATCATGGATCATTAATCTATCATGGATCATTAATCTATCATGGATCATTAATCTATCATGGATCATTAATCTATCATGGATCATTAATCTATCATGGATCATTAATCTATCATGGATCATCGATCCATCATGGATCACCGATCTATCGTCGATCATCGATCTATCATGGATCATCGAACTCTCATCGATCATCGATCTATCATGGATCATCGATCTATCATGGATCATCGATCTATCATCATCATCGACCTATCATTGATGGATCACCGATCCATCAATAACGGCATAAAGAAGACAATCCAGCAAGTGCCATTGACGCCGCCTTCTCGAGCAAGAATCAACCTCCGGAAGATCCTCGGAGGTTCATGCATAAATTTATCACAAGATCGATGGTCGCGGGAAAGTGTCCCCAACCCCAAGACGCCGCTCTCGCGTCAAAGATCTCGCACCGCCGTCAAGTGGCTCCAAGATTTTCCAGAGGTCGACGCTTCCGCCATGGGGGCCTGCGGATGAGAGTCGTCCATCCCTCTTTCATCCCTCAGACACCAGACGTTCGACGCGAGGCTTCGGATGGCGGCCGGGGGGGTTCCGAAGAGGGGCTCGAAAGCTTCGAGGCGTGAGTCGCGAGGGTCGGGCAACGTCCGCCTTGAATAATGACACGAACGGTGAGACCGCGCGCGGTCGTCTTCTCTTCGTTGTTCCCCGGTAACCGGCGGGGTGGCGAGGGTGGAGAGGATCGCGCCTCGTTGTCTCAGCAGTCTAACACAACACCCCACTCCTCCCCCCCCCCCCCCCCCCCAGTCGCCATCTTGCTTCTCTACTTATAATTATTGATGCACAAGCCGGCGGACGGGGTGGAAAGAGGGGCGAGGGGGGAGGCAGAGAAGGCACACACAGAGAGGCGTAGGAGCCCGCGAACTTTCTATAAACTCGGGGAAGCTCGTCTTACTCGCTCTCTCACCCCATCTGACCCGGCTTCGTCGGTTCGCTTTCCTGAGCCATGCTAGATGTCCCCTGCACCCGTGCCTCTCTCCCGGCCCCAACCTCGCAGCCGGAGGAAATTGTTGGAGTTTTCAAAGTCTGACGTGCAGGATATTATGAACAGCGGAGGAATAAGGGGGTTGGGGGGGGGGGGGGGCGGGCATGGAGGAAGAGAGAGAGAGCGCGAGGCGGCCGGGGGTTGGGCCGGGGGTTGGCGAGGAAAGAGCTGGGTCGAGGCTCCGGCTGAGGAGGGTAGCTTGGGAAACGAGCTTGCAAGGCGCTGGCGAAAGCGGCGCTGTGCGAGTGAGATCGCTCCCGACGCTGAAGCCGGGTCGCGGGGCGGAAGGGGGTTGAGCCAGCGGAAGAGAGTCGGGAAACGACGGCGTCGGTAACCCAGGCGAACGAAGCGAACGGCATATAACTATACTCAACGCGAAAACTACCCGCCTCGGTTAACTCTTCTCAGTTGCCTTCCCTGGCTTTCTGCCGCCTAGCGCACCAGAGAACCGGAGACCTCCTACAAACCCCCATCCCATTCGGCAGAATCCACCAACCATTCGTCTAGCTTAAACTATATTTTGCGACTAGGCGGGAACATAACGTGCGAGGCATTTGCACCGGCCGGAAGTGAAACTGGGAAAGGCGTTTCTTTTTTTCTTCTTTGGTCGCCGGGATTCCTTGGGTTCTTCGTTGATCCTATTGGGGATGGAAGATTTGGACGTTTCTTTTGGGTAGGAAGAAGAAGATGCTGAGGTCGCAGGATGTAACGGTCCGGTTGGGAATTCGGTCGCAATACGCGGAGGAGTTTGTCGCAAGGGGTTGAGAGGTTCTAGCTGGCTTCGGAGTTAGGGCGGATGTGTGTAACACGGTACTGCACTGTGTACGGATGGCAGACTATAGAGTGGGATGTACGTAGCCCAACGGTATATACGTCGTCCCGGACGGGCAGAGGTAGAAGTATAAGCTTTCCTCTCGCAAATGAGGTAATATATATACAAAAGCTAATACGACCAAAAGTTGCCAACTTGGATGAGTCTCGCGTCCCCGTCACACGGACGCGAGACGAACTCACGGACACGGTAGCGGGAGCGTACACTAAGTCACGCTTTTCGGTAGAACTCGATCCCCGGTGAGGAGAGCCAACCAACCACCCTCCATCTCCGCACGGGGACACATACCTACATATTTAAAAGGATCACCGGCTTGTTTCGCCGTACACTCTTCTCCAGAAGCGGGCACCGGGCCCCAGGGTGACCCGGAGATCGCGGAAGCCACTCTTACCGTTAATCGACGCGGTCACTTCAATAATTAAGATGTCCCAGAGCCTCGCCGGGTCATTTAAGATTCCACGATCCCGGAAAGTTTCGTCGGCACTTCGAACAGCCTACGATCTGACGTTGCTTTGCAGTATCGGAAAAAGGACTTTGGTAATTGGATTGCCAAACTTGAAAAAAATAAACTTGGAAATTTAATGTACCTTACTGGAAGTTTTTATACAAAAACTTGTTTACATTTAATATACAATTATGATAAAATATTTATATACTTTTTCATTGAAATTGAATTACATTATTAAAAGTACAGTATTTCCAATGTTCTTACATAAAAAGTTCTTGCATAAAAACTTCCAGTCAGATATGTTAAATTTTATACGATTTTTTTTTTTTTTTTATAGGGCCTTCATCGAAATAGTTTGGGTAATAAAATCCGGACTGCAGGCTCACGAGCACTCCAATAATTAAAATGTGCCTGAGCCTCTCCGGGTTATTTGAGGTGCCAAGTTTCCGGAAAGTTTCGTCGGCACTCCGAGCGGCCTCCGACCTGATCTTGTTTCGCAGTTTCGAAAAAGCACTGGGACTGTGGCAATTGAATTTTGTTTATGAAACCGGCCGAGGATGGCCGCAGATGGAAATGACTTTTAGGTACCAAGGATTTCATGGGGCTGCAGCGTTCATCGGAATAGTTCGGGCAATAAAACCCGCGCTGCAGGTTCACGGTCGTATTTTATCGGAAACGTTAACAGCTTCGTAAATCAGACTCTCCGAGGACCACGGAGGTCATTTCGATTTAACGCTTCTGGCCTATCGGGCTCCAACAATTTATGCGAGGCTATGCATAAGTTCCGGGAAGAAAGTCCCGAGGCCTCGCGCGATGCTTCGGCGTCGCCTGGCAATCAGGCCACATCCACGTGAATTGCGAATCGCGGGTGGATTCAAATACTTTTTTTTTTTAAACTGACGACAATTTTTGCAATTGTGAAAACGGGACGTAAATGCGAGCAAACTTGGTGACAGTTTTTTAAAAATAATAATAATCAATATACTTCCAGTCCGTAAAAATGTATGTGTGAAAATCAAGTTCTTTTTTTTAAAGTAAATGAAACAATTTCGTAAAAAGGGCATCAATGATAGATTGAAACAAAAAAGAAATTAGTTTTTTTTTTTGGGTCATCCGTCGTGGTTCTCTCGTCGACAAAAAGTGTCTTAAAAAAGCAGAGAGAAATACTATCTGATTTGGTACAATTCCGGACCGTTTAATTAATTTCATGACATTTTGCTTTTTTTTTACTAAATGAAAAATAAAATCGGGCTCCAACAATTTATGCGTTACTATGGATAAGTTCGGGTAAGAAAGTCCAGAGGCCTCGCGGGTGGCTTCGGCATCGTCTGGCAATCAGGCCACATCCAAGTGAATTGGGAATCGCGAGTTTCCTGGGGTGGGTGCGGTTTTTTGACAATCAACCAAATGGCGTCGGCGCTTCCGCGTTCGGAATTTAGACAAACACGGACTCAAGGCTGACGCGATGGGATGACGGAGCCGATGGAGACGCGGGTACCGCCCGTGGACTCTGCCGGGATCCGCAAGGATCTGCCGGGAGAAACGGCTACGTACCATCCTACCTTGCATCGCACAGACGGAGAATATAATCTAGAATGTTTGAGTAGAACTGCCACCGACTGCAAGTTAGAACAAACTCACTGTGTACTCTCTGGAAACGTCGTATCCATTCCCCCCCTCCCGCACCCGAGACTTCAAACCGCCCCTGGCTTTCGCCTCCGCTCGTCCGGCTCACGACTTCGCGGGCTGCTCCGATAGCGCGCGTCTCACAAAACCGCGTCTCGGATACATTTTTTTGTTTTATTGAGCCTTGAAAGGGGTTCATCCTTGTGGGTCATGTTTTTTGAACGTTTCCACAAAAAATTCAAAAACAAATTAAATAATTGTTCCCATTAATGCTGTAAATGGAAAAAAAAATTGCACTGACTGCAAGTTGGAACAAACTCAGTCTGTACTGTCTGGAACACCCCTCCCCCCCAGACCTCAAACTGCCATTGGCTTTCGCCTGCTTCGGCTCACAATCTTGAATGGGACGATTTTTTTTTTTTTTTTTTTTTTTATGAAGCCTTGAACGGGGTTTTATTCCTGTGATTAATTTTTCTTGAACCTTTTCACGGAAAATTGTAAAGCTCAAAGTTTCTGGCATTGTGCGCTTGCGCAATTCGATTCGACCGCTGGGCTTTCGAAAAATGTTAAATAATTTATTTCTATTAATGCTGTAAATGAACCAAAAAATCGTTTGCATTATGGAAGTGTAATTGAGATTTTCAAGCGGGTCCCGCGCAGCCACCTCCTCGTGGTGGGACCCGGGAAATTAATTCTCTTTCACAATGTGTATCGTGAAAATCGCACTAATTTGCTAACGGCTGCACTTAAATTAAAATTTTGTTTGTCGGAGAATTTTTAATTCATAAAATTGTATATTAAAAAAAAAATCCTAAATTTTAATTAATAAAATTAAATATTGAGGGTCGTTTCTTACCGACTCTTGCATCATCAGCGTGCCTCAGAATTTATCGAAGATGATGTCCAAAAAACATTTCTCTCTTCTTTTCGGTTCCCAACTTTTATTCAATTCCAATAAAAGAATAAATCGAATCCCTTCATTATTTCTCTGCACTTCACGCAATTATGCAGACAAGAAAAAAAAATGTCAACATCCCTGAGAAACGGAGCTTCTCTTAGATCATCAAAAAATAATACCCATTACAAAAAATCAAGCGCCTTCATATTCGCAAGACAAAAATAACGAACCCGTACCTAAAAACCCTTTTTTTTACAATATTTGAACACCGCACCGTAGCTTGTAGTTACGTGCAATGGCGTTAAGAGTCACGAGATCAAGAGTGTAAAACGTGTTTTTTTTTCTTGTAACCCGAATAAAGAACATGCTTCAGGGTTACATCAAAGCTGACGCCACAAAGGCTGGGACAATGTTCGTTTTTTACCACGTGTAAGCAAAAATAAATCACGTCCATAAAGTACTTTTTGGGCGATACATGAAGCTTCTTGGAGGCTGGTGCGCACCATCGACGACGGGTTATTTTTTCGTTGGTACGCGTGTGTATGTGTGTGTATATGCGTGTGTGTCGAGGCCGCAGTGTTATCTCAAGCTCAAGAAGGCCGTGCTCGAAGGGGTTGGTTCGAGGTGGTTGGAGCTCATGAATATTCATTTCTTGCCGGTTTCTTACGGGCCGCCGGGCGAACGGTCTGACGGGGGTGAGTTTCGCAGCGGCAGCGTCGGCGGCTGGTGCTGGTGCTGCGGGAAACACGAGACTTAGGGATGAGGCAGCGAAGAGAAGAGAAACGGTGAGCGCGGGAGGGTGGGCTTAAGGGGGTATGGGAAAACGGGACTGGAAGGCTGCTGTTCCTCGTGTACTTTTAAGCTCGAGGTGGTGGGGGCATCTGGATCAATGCCGTGACCACGCCCTCTACGTCTTACATCCCACGCTACCTGGGGCCTTTCCTTTGCTTTTCCACCTCTTCCTCATCTACGACCCGACCACCCGGCTGTACAAACCTTCCCGGTCCTTTCTCGTACCTTTCAGACTCGAAGCCTTTCGTGATGAATATATATACAATAGAAAAAAATGAAAAAAGTAGAGGAGTTAAAAATTAAAAGCTTCAAAAAAAATGGGGGTCATCAAAAAAACAGGCATTATGAAACTGCATATGTGGCAATTTTTTTTTTTTTTTTTTTTTTTTTTAACTGGCGAAAAATTGTGCAGTCGTGGAAATGTCACGTAGAGGTAAGACAAATGTCTGATAGTTAAAAAAAATAATAATAATTGATCGTCTTTCAGGCCGTAAAAATGTACGTGTAAAAATCAAGTGCTTTTTTAAGAAATAAATGAAAAATAAAACGATGTTACGAAAAGGTTATCGATAATTGATTGAAATAAAAATTGAATTAATTTTCTTTTTTTTTTATTCGTCAGTTGTGTGTCTCCCTTTCACGAAAATGTATCTCAAAAACACGCTGAGAAATACTATGTGAATTCGTCCTATTCTGGACTGTTTAAATCATTCCATGACATTTTTTTGTTAGTTGATGAAAAATAAACCAATTGTGCAAAAAGAGCATAAATGATTGATTGAAACAAAAAAGGAATTAATGTTTTGTTCTTCATCACTCGTACTTCTCTCGACGTCGACAATGTTTTCTGTGTTCTAAAACACGCACAGAAATACTATCCGAATTCGTACAATTCCGGACCATACAATACCATTACATTAAAATTTTTTTTTTTATTTTGCAGAATCACATCGAGCACATATAACGATTCCGCGAAGATCGATCCATCACCCCAAAAGGACGAAATCTGAAGATAATAATCCCTCTTTTTCGTCCGCGTCGTCTCGCTAACGATCTAACTTTCCAGGTGGCTCATTTCCGGCGAAGATAGTTGAACCGTCTTGTTATTGCACGCGCAGGAAGCCGAGAGCAAAGGAGCCAAAGACTCCGGTGACGAAGACCGGAGAGAGTTTCGAACAGGGCGCGGGAGCGACGCAAGCTGCATCCACCATCCACCGGATCATATGTGTATACGTTCATACATATATATATATTTATGTATATATATATATATATATATAATATATACGTACATACATATAACGCACGATGTGTAAGGACAGGGAGAAAGATGGATAGAGAGGAACGAGATAGAACCGGAGCAGCCTCGGAAGCATATAGCATCTCCGTATCTCATTGCGACGGAGCTATTTCTCATCTCATCTCGTCTCATCTAGACTCGGCTCGAGTCATCGTCACGTCTAACTCTCCCACGTTTCTCTTCATTTCGTACCTCTTCGCTTTCTATCTTTCCTCTTCCCTCGGCGTCTTTGCCGTGAACATTGTATATTCACGTATATATACAATGTTCTACACACACACACACACACATGTACATACAATGTATGTGTGCAATGTGGTATAGATATATGTGTGCATATATACAGTAAATACACAGAAGATGAGGCAGTGCCTCCACCTAAGCGAAACGCCTCGGGCTCTTCTTTCCTTCAATGTTACTACGCAAACTGTATCCACCACTAATTATCATCCTGTGTATACCTGACGGCCGACTTGTAATTTGCTCAATTATAAAGATGATGCCAATAAAGATGATATTGTTATTTAAGCAAAATATTTAAGATCGTTCGTTTTAGTCTCGTCGTAAAATTAACATTATATCTGTGCGTTTGTTTATTTTTTGTTTCTTATTTTTGCATCCTTACAGTTTTGTTTTCGTGATAAATCGGATCTTTCTGTGCTAATTATGAATGAAATAAAATAAAAGAACCGGCTCGAATCCCTAAAATCCATTCATCAATTATTTTTCTCGACTTAGATCGGCAAGGTGAGCGAAGAATTGGGCGAAAAGGGTGTTTCAGATCGGTCTGAAAGAGCATCACAAAATGGCATCGCTGGTCGGCCATTTCGTGTGCACGGGTCAAGGAGCGCGAGTTTCAAAGTCGGTTAATCGGTCAGGTTTATTGGTAACTCCGTTGCGAAAGATTTGGATTGGTTTCTATTGAGAGGCGATTGCTCGTAAGCGCTAAGGATCGATAAAGTACCCTTGGGAAAGTGACTGAGCCAAAACTGGCTAGAGCGGCAAGTCTCTCGTGCTCAAAGCCAACACTGTCGCAATCGCCCGCGATCAAACTCCGAAGACATTGAATCAAATCGCTGCAGAGATTGAGGCGAACTAAGTACGCAATTTGGCGGGCTTAATGGCTGCGATTCATTAGCCCAATGTGCTCCTCGGTCGCGGGAATGCGCCCGTTGGAAAATCTCCTCACATAACCTCTTAACTCCAGACTCCGGTTTCCGACCTCGGAGAGGAATGCTTGTCGGGATTTTATGTTAGAAATTGAATGCAATTAGCAGATTCCGTATTAAAAAATCGAGTTACCTGAGATAAGACATAAGAAAACTATGAAAATTGTACCCAAGGTGTATGTTGGAAAATTTTTCAACATAACCTCTTAGATCCAGAATCCAGTCTCTGACTTCGAAAGTGCATTATCTTTTATGTTGGAAATTCAATGTAATTCTGAGATTCCGTATTAAAAAGCCGAGGTACCTGAGATGAGACATAACAATGGTATAAAAATTGTACCCAAGATGCCGGTTGGAAAATTTTCCAAGATAACCTCTTAGTTCCAGACTCCAGTCTCTGAGTTCAGGGGGGAATTCTGATTGGGATTTTATGTTGACAATAATTCTGAGATGCGTATCAAAAAACCAAGCTACCTGAGATAAGACGTAAGAAGACTATAAAAAATCGTATTTAAGATGCCGGTTGGAAAATTATCCGACATAACCTCTTAGCTCCAGAATCCAGTTTCTGACTTCGGAGCGGTATTCTATATTATGTTGGAAATTCAATGTAATTCTAAGATCCGTACTAAAAGACCGAGCTACCTGAGATAAGACATACCAAGAGTACAAAAATTGTACCTAAAGTGTATTTTTCTTCGTCAACTTTTTTTATGCATCGAAAAAAATAATATTTATGATCTACGAATATAATTTTTTTTTAATCCTAAATATTATGAAGAGATTCTTTGTTCTTTCTTTGCCAATACTAAGTTCCACAGCCGTCCGCCTCGCGGCAGCACAAATCGCCCCATTGCAGCTGAGACGCGAACCCCGTACAGCTAAGCGACCCTAGCGACGATATCGGCCCTCGCGGACGCCAGCTACAATCTGATGCGGGAACTCTGCGTTACTCTCTGAGGATAACAAGTTCCATGGGTAATACCTCGCTCGCTCATTATATCATGGGTTGCGTCGGCTGCACGCCTTTAGAATTCACTGTCAGTCGACCTTAAGGGGCTTAGCTCTGTTGGGGCGCTCAAACAGGCTTATCATGCGTTGTTGCTCGAACATAGTCATCCCAGCTCGGTACCTTAGTTCTCGTTTTTAATTCTTTTTTATGCTCCTTACATTTAATTATAATTTTCCATAAATTTATTGCTACAAAGAAAAAATGCCATTATAATTTTCGTCACGATTCCGTTGCACTTTTATCATTGTAATAAAAAAAAATCCTGTAGAACAAATTGAGATAAATCTAAACAACCTTCGTTAATTTTTTGATGGATCAAAATCTCCCTTTTCCAAAAACCTTAATAACTTGGATAAATTAACCAGACTAAAAAAACAGAAGATCGAAAAATTAGACCCAAACCCTTCGATGATTACGGAACTTTGATCAACCTCGCGCAAATTTTACCGCACTCGAGCCACGAAAATATTTTCCTAGTAGAACCCTACTCGGAGATAGCGGTAATAACCTAGGACGTAGACGAAGCGGGTTGGCCCTGCGGCATTGAGCCCTCAGGAGCCTAATTAATATTTATGCTGCCCCTAGACTGTTCGGTACCGGCTTGGAAGTCTCCGCTTCACGTTTCGCCTCGGTCTCTCGGCTCTCCGCCGTTTTCCCTCCTTTCGTCCCGCGCCCCTATCCTAGATGGTGTTTCTCGCCCCCCTCTAAAATCCCGGCGCGCGGCTCCTTGTAAAATCTAATATCTGAGGAGAATCTCGCGACTGATACGAGAAGGGTTGCCGGGAGAGTTTCCTCCACCTTCGTGCCCGAGCCTCCTCGCCCCTCGCCCGTTCACCCGGTCCTCAGGCGTTCCCAGCCGGGTTGCAGGGGGTTGGCTTTTCCTGTACAACGAAGAGAAACGTCGGAACGGCGTCGTACCCGGGACGACGAACCGGGAAGACGCGGCCGAGAAAGAGGAAGGAAGAGGGCCTTCGTGTGTCTGCATACATGTTGAACGAAAAGGAGACGAAGCTCGAAGCTCAGAGAAAAGCGCCGAGCAGACGCAGAGCTCCTCCAGCCACCGGCCTCGTATGGGGCTCTAAGGCGGAGGAGACGCCGGAAGAGGGATGAAAATTTCGCCGGAGAAGGCGCGATGGAGAAGGAGAAGGTGGGGCAAAATGGACCGGTGATTAAGGCTCAAGATGGCCTCAAGAGAAAATGAGATTCACTTGGAGATTGAAGATTCGAGCTTTTGAAAACTTAGGGAGTTTGAATTTTTTTTTTTAATTAGGTGGTTAATCGAAATTTCAAGACATACTCGGCAGAATACGATAGGGAATTTCCTTGAGCCTGGTGAATTTTTTTGTTAGAGATGTTCTTAGTCAAAGTTTTTTTTCTTCCAATGTTTAAGTAATTTTTGTCACCTCAACGAGGCGATAAGTATATCGTTGAAAGTACAATGGCTATGAAACGGCTCGGTAAAATATCCCGAAATTTTTATGGCACCCTCGTAAGATCGGTCCACATCGTCGATAATTTTTTCAAATTTTTTCCAAATCTTCTTGAAGGCCAAACAATTTTTTTCACTAAAAACAAAATATGCTTTCATGCAAAAACGTGCTTGAAACAGCAAAAACTCCAATCTCGAGCCTCCCGCTTTCTAAAATTCTAGTCGAACCGGCCTCAATCCCGATCATAATATTATTGTCCATTTTGCCCCACCGGCTCCGCCAACCGCCAAACACTTCCAGCCCTAAGCCTGGAGCCAACGACTGCGTCCGCAACTTCTGTTCGACTCGCCAACGAGAGAGGGAAACCGTGCCGAGGAAAGCCCGGTTTTCCCGGGGGTTGACGAGGGGCGGCGTCAAGACGCTCCCGCAAGCTCCGCCAATCGGAGCCCTCACGTGGTTCAACCCCAAGCCCGACGATTCGTCCCGCGGGTTATACGAGCACCGGGCGCATCTCCGTTTTCTTAGAGCCTGCCACGATCACTGGTAAAAATAAACGGTGGGGTCGAAAGAGGGATAGACGCTTCAATGCAGAGGGGGTGTTGTGCGTGAGATCGCGACCATTGGCCCGTTCGCTCACGAGGGGCGGAAAAACGGGGGAATCCCCTTTTCTTCGTGCTCTCCCCGCCGCGGCGAATTTCATAGCCGTACGATGCAGGCCGGCAAAGTTTTCTTCGATTTTCCCGCAACCCCCTTAAAATTCGGCATGTAAGGGGTGGGGAAATGGCGCAACGTCGACACACACTTCGAGACTGTTTTAACACGTATGCTACAACGGGTAATCGATAAGTTAGAGCGCCGAATGTCGTCTCGTATCTTGGCAAGGCGGGCGACTTAAGAGGATTCGCGCGGTAAGTATAGAACCGAAAATTACGTGAAATATCTCTACCGCTGTCACGTCAGACGTCTGCCGAGGGCTGTAAATATGCAGATGGATTTGTAAGAGATTTTGTGATGGGCGGAAACATTAATGTTAGAATGTTAGAGACGCGAGACAGGTCAGGGAGGGTTGTTAACCCTTTCGGGGAAATCGGGAGAGATATCTTGGGCATTGTTGTATAGAATTTTTGGAATTAGATAATAATGTTGTAATTGATAATAAAATAAGAATTTCAATTTTTTTTAAATTTCGCTGACATTTTTTATTCGCTTTAAGAATTTTCATGAATCGAAGCTTATTCTCTCGAAGACGAGGGTTCTCAAATTTAGACGAAAAAAATCTATCACACTAAAACTGTCCGAAAAAATATTGCAGAAAAAAAAATTTATCGGAAATACTTAGCAGCCTGAATTAAAAAAGCATCGTCCATCTTCCAGCGATTAATCATCTAAGGAATTACCAAGCAGCTACTTTTTTTGTGCTTTGTGTTTTAAATGAAATTATCATTCGTCTCGCGATTTTTGGTCGCCGCGCTCTTACCATTGATCAACAGTGTTATTCAACCGAAAAAAACCTCTCAATAATTGACGGGCTTGGATTTAAACAGGGCCGTGGCGTTTGGATACCAATTTGAAAATTGTCTTAAGCTTCAAACTTTTGTCTACTACAATACGAGCGGGGCGAGACAGGCTCGGTTTGAGCGTTGGGCGGAGAATTTTTTTACAGAATTATTGTAATCAGAAAATAATGTAATGTAAATAAATGATGTAATAACTGATAACAAAATAAGAATTTCAATTTTTTTAAACTTCAAACATTTGAATCACGAATTTTAATTCAAGAATTTCCCTGAATCGAAGTTTATTCCCCCAAAAACGAGGTCCTCAAATGTATCCCAAAAATAAAATCTATCACGCCCAAATCGCCGAAAACATAGAAAAAAAAAAAAAATTCATCGGACATACTTCGCACCCTGAATAAAAAAAGCATGATCCATCTAAGGAATCACCCACCAGCCATTTTTTGTCTATTTCCATTCAAACAAAATTCGTCTCGCGATTCTTCGCGAGAACAACAGTCTAATCCATAAAAAAAAATACCTCTCAATACTTGCCGCGCAACGCACTGCTGCCCAGATTGAAGCACGAACCTGGCGTTTGAATCCAAATTTGGAAATTGTCTGAAACTTCAAACTTTCGTCTATTATAATACAGACGGGGGGGGGGGGGGTCGGAGGGGTTTCGGGGGGGGGGGGGGGGGGGGGGGTCGGGGTCGGTTGGAGCGTTGGGTAGTTACGTTAGTTGCCGTGCGAGCTTAACTTCGCCAACTTGATATTATTATCACGTTATGTTGGTACCGCTCTGACACACGGGAACCTACGCCGTACCTCCGACGTATTAGGTATTCCGCGCGCCGGGTACGCTCGAGAGCCGGAGCTGTTCTTTTGGATGGTAATCGCGGAGGCGTTCGCAGAGACGAGATATATATATATAAAGCCCCGGATACGCGAGCGAGCTTGGCAGAGATGAGGGCACCGCCCAAGACGGGAGCTTTCGTGATACATTAACATCAATTTCCATCTCAGACTCGCTCCCACCCTCCCGCCATCTCGAGGAACTTACTTCCGGTCCAAGTTGTCGGGGCGCCACACGAGGCAACGAGCACTTCTCTTCGTACGATCTTCCGGGTCGCGCACAGCCTTGCGCGTTCGAGGGCGCGGAGGAGCCAAAGCCTCGCGAGGGACTCGACGAGATACTTCGCTCTCGCATTATTAATGCTATGGAACACGCGAAACCGCCGCGATATTGAGGCGAGAGAGGCGAGAGCATCGAAGAGAAAGGGCGATAAAGACTGTAAATAAAATTCATTTGGCGCTAGAGGAGCCTCTTGCTGCAAGTGGATTTTCGTTTCCTGGGAGTAATTTCATATTGCAGGAAATGGATTTTGTTTAGCGCGAAGGAAGGGCGAAGCTGTGTTGGATGGAGGAGTTGCAGTTTCTAGATGGAAAATCCAGTCACGAGGGACCTGCAGGGAACAAAAAGGTATATGCGAAAATATATTTAAAATGTGATTTTTTTTTTTTTTCATTTGGTGGATCCGTCACTTATATCTCGTAATATTTGAATTTTATCAACATTTTTGTGGAAAATGTATTTAATATATGAAAAAAATATTTTCACATATAGTTTTTCTACTAGGGGAGGCTTCAATTTTAATTGTATTGTTTTATAAATATTGGAGAAATCTGGCCAATAGTCGTTCAAGTAAAAGGGAATTGAATTCAATAGGATTGTACACAATTTTTCGTGAAAGTGTATTTAATGTATGAAAAAATATTTTTTCGCATATAACTTTTTTCCATGTGGGTAGATCCATTTTGTTGTTGTTTTTAAAAATAAATATCGGAGGAATTTGGCCAAAATTGGTGCAAATGAAAGGGAATTAGGCTGAAAATGGTAAAAATCAATTTAACTTACCCTTGTTGCAATAGTTGATGGGCAAATCACATTTTTTTCGACCGCTGAAGTAGCTCGAGGCATTACTTTGTCGGGAACGAGTATTTCTTAGCTTCTTCGAAGTGAAATTGATGCGAGAGGGATGTCCAACGCTTCTTTGAAGTCCAATCTCAGATACCGCTCCAAAAAAAATTCGCCAGAAATACTGACTCTAAAACAAAATAAAAAACCATAAAAATGACCAATAAATATGAAAAATAATCATCATAATTTGACATGTGATACAAAAATTGTAATCATTTCGAAGATGGATTACACTAACTACTAACGACGTACCGCGGCCCCTCGGCGAGTTAACAAAATTCAGTTACAGCTGTACATTTCCCAGAGATCAAATTTACTCGCGACTATATCCGTCAGGAACTACGAGTTTCTATTTCAAATATATTACAGAGTCGTCTCACAGTTCACTAGCAGCGGCAGCAGCAGCTAAATTTGTTCCCTTTTTACTTCTTTCTGCAAATTCGAACGATTGTGTATAATGTAAAACAAATTTTAAAAACTTCTCAATAAGTATATTAAAAAAAATAAAAAATACTTTTGCAGTCTATACTAAAAAGTTCGTCGTTTCGAAGATCGATTACACGAACGACATACCGCTGATTCTCGGCGAGTTAAAAAAAAAGCAGTTACAGTTGAACATTTCACAGAGATAACATTTTCTCACGACCATATCCGGCAAAAATGATAACTTTCTATTTCAAATTTATTACAGACCAATCCATTCGATTGACCAGCGATCGTCTCACAGTTTTCTAGAAGTAACAGCTAAATTTGGTCCCCTTTCATTTCTTCTTGTGAATTCGAAGGGTTGTGAATAAAGCAAATTAAAAAAATGTTCAATACATTTTTTTTAAATGCCCAATAAAAACATATTTTTTAATAATAATAATTTTTAATGTGATGCAAAAAAGTTCATCATTTCGCAGATGGTTTGCACTAAAGACGTAACACTGCCCCTCTGCAGGTTAAAAAAATTTAGTTACAGTTCTAGATTTTTCCCAGAGATAAAATTTTCTCACGACTATAGTCGTCAGGAATGACGAGTTTCTATTTAAAATATATTGCAGACCAGTCCGTTCGATCGAGCGGCCGTCGTCTCACAGTTCTCTAGCGGCAGCAGCCGCAGCCAAACTTGTTCCCTTTTTATTTCTTTCTGTGAATTCGAAGGGTTGTGGATAAAACAAATTGAAATTCTTCGGTCTAGCTTCGACGATTCGTGAGACTCATATCTCGATATACTTGTTTCGATCTGGTCCTCGCTGACTCGTTGACCCGCGGGCTTACGACCCGGAGAGGGTAAGCGGGGGGGGGGGGGGGGGGGGCGATCTCGTTTCGTTTTCCGGACGGACCTTAGCGAAACTGACCGGTCCTCTCTATCCGCCTTTCCCTCTATCGTTCTCCCCCGTTCATTCACCCTTGCCGAGAGAGCCGGACAGGGGTAGCCGGACGTTTGCACGGACAGCGGTCAGCGGTGGGAAATTCCTGCGTTCTGGACTCACGTACCGAGCGGCGCGCACACGCCGAGGGTAATTGCGCGAAATTGTTCTTTCACCCTCTTACACACCATTCGTAACATACGAGGCCTTTTCCCTCCGGGATCCTACTCCTATCCACTCCGGGACACGAGCATATTTCAAATCCTCATATTCACGCTTTTACCCCGAAACGACCGAGCGTCCGAAATTTTCCGCTCGCACTTGTCGCAACGACTCCCTTTGACATCGGTACAAAAAATATTTTTATAAATATATGCGTCGATTTTTAATAAAGTTTTTTTTTTACTGAATAAATATTTTTTAATAATTTTTATCAAATATTTTTAATAAATATGTGAGCCGATTTGTAAAAAACTTTTTTTTTTCTGTCGACATGCAGACTGTGTTTGTACGATAATTTTGGAACATGGTTTTAGACATTTGTTAACGAAAAATATTCGACGAGGAATTTATTTATTTATTTCTTTTGCAAAAACTATTTAATTACTATTTGTTCATTTTTATTTATATTTATTATATTTATATATTGAACCTAGACTGTGAGTCAGAATGTAAGCACCGGCAAGACCAAAGTTTTACAGAGTATATGTAAAACATACGTTATAGTCTAAAGCCATAAAAGGCAAAAATGGCTAAATAAATAAATACAAAAAAATAATATTTATATATTGTTATTTATTTATTTGATTTTGCAAAAACGATTTAAATACTATTAATTCGAGGCAGAATGAATGGAGGAATTAAACAAAACAATCGACTTCTTGAATATTTTTTTTTTTTTTTTGAGTCAACATTTCCTTTCGCCCATAACTGAATGTGTTTAAATTTTGCATTTTGCATTGTAACGTACCGCGTGAGAAAAGTTTATGGCGGAGGGGTCAGGAGACTCGCTTGACCACTGGTCATCCCTGCAAAGCTACAGTACGAATTTATTTCTGCGAAACTCGTATCGTTTCCGGGGGGGTTGAACGAGTCACACAGTCCCAGTACTTGGCCATTTAAAAACATCGATTCATACAGATATTCCCAGGGAGTGTTCCGAATCGGGCAGGTCCGAGTGTCCGCTAATCTCGATATACTTGTTGCGATCGAACGAGACGAGGGGCTCCTCGCAAGGGTGGCTTCGAAATTCCAGTTTCGCGCTCGAGCCCCTCGCGGCACGAGGACCAGAAAGTGGCCGAACAGGATTTCACGTTTCTTGAGTCTCGTGCGTCCCAGAACCTGACCAGTGGAATTACCAAGTCTTCAAAAGAGCTTCCTCCAATAATGCCCAAAGACCTCGCGAGCCTCACCAAAAAAGAACCCACAAAAAAAAAATTCAACCATCCATTCAACCGGAAGAAACTTCAAAGCTTCATTCCCAACCCATTTTTCACAATTACGCCGGTAAAAAAAAAATGAAATTTTT